>JABWIB010000717.1:54944-81853 GCA_016617825.1 Platyplectrum ornatum | reverse complement strand
TATATATATATATATATATATATATATATATATATATATATATATACGGAGCAGAACCCAAGAGAGGATCTCTTCACCATATTGAAGACTATATTGAAGCCTATTCTCATTTTGGGACCTTGACTCCTGACTTCATACGTCTTGGGTGAAAGTTACCATAGTGATTACTATGTGCCTTAATCCTTTGCTTCTAATGTCTTCACATTGACCCTTTTTTCAGTCAGCGGTGAGATAAGGAATTCCATTAGTGTTTATCTGACTCTGATTGTCTCAGGGGCCTCCTTGCAGATATGGATTCTTCTATATTCCATCTTCATATCATCTCGTCTTGTGTGGATTGAACGATCTGATGGAGAGATGGACTCAGTCTAGGCAGTGCTTACACAGTCCCAGCTCAAAGCACTAATGCAAATATGATCTTTTTATACCTAGTTACATAGGAGTAAACCTGTTATCTCATAACATGTGGTGAAATATTGCCTAATTAAAATATTCAATAATTCAATTACCACCAATATAATAAGCATGTGGTCTAGTTTAGGTACTTTAAAAAATAAGTATACAATGCAACAACCAAAGTTGACTTGTCACAATACCAACTGCATACAGATATTCCTTATTATTTATATTGGGGTTTGCGACATTTTGACGGAATTGAATTATATTGTTTGAATTTATAGTTAGTTACTTAGGAACAGGACAGGGGTAACTCGCGAAAGAGAAACTCCTTTGTCGCCCCCCTATGCCGTGCAGTGTTCTACATTCCCCGCTCAAATCTACATCCTACCTAAAGCGGATCTGTGGGGATCAGCTACCCTCTACCACCCGAAACAGGGGCACAGCCAGAGTTACACATTCGCCTGTATTTTAGAAAATGCTCAGAATGGGGCGTCCCAGTCCCACTGCTCTGTACTACAAGTTTTTCTCATTAAAGAGTCACAGCAGCAGTGTAAGATGCCTGCAGGAGATGGTGTTGATGGGCCATAGACGCATTTGGAGATCCACACGTTGGGGTGTTATGTAATTTCCGCATATGCAGAATTTAAATATCCTCTCCATGTACAGATGTCCAGATATATGAAACTGAGCAACGTACACCTTGAGATCCTATAGTAAAATCTGCCCCATGAATCTGCAGATGTCACGATTTAGTGGATTTACTAAGATGACTTGTGTCTAAGGAAGACCCGGCTCCCGTACTTAATGCTATGATTGTGAAGCAGAGGCATTTAGCTCCAACCTGTAGTACATCTTTATTATCCCAGCACTGAATGACTTTGGCATAAATCAGTGATAAACATGAAATAAAAACAGATGCAGACGCCAGTGAATAAAGTAACATTGCAAGCGTTGTGTAGGTATGTGCGTTGTGAATGAGAGATCCTACAAATAGCAGCCATCTATTATACCTTCATTCGCAGACAATGGACTGGATCCAGACTTACGTACTATTGAACTTACGAGAGAGTCGGTAAAACCAAAATGAGGGAGAATACTTTATTGTTGCATGTTGCACACAGATACTGACCAGCGTTACTGTTACACTGTTATTACACTTGTGCTGGAAACATCATCTCTCAACTCTAATACTGTTTGCAGCTAATGAAATGTATCTCCTCTACAATTCCTATGTCTTTGATTGGTTCATGTCATGGACCTTATTGGCCTCATAAAACAACTTCTGTGAAGCATTTCTTGTGGAGCTACCCCTTCCAGCGTCTGTCAGAGATTAACAACATGGCTGTCTAGGATTTGGAAAAATAGTGATTTTAAATTATCTTTCACTTAAAGAATGTTGACAAAGTCAATGCCTAAGGGTGCTAAGCATACATAATAGGAGAAATGAGGAAAGAGTGATAGAAGCAGTGTGAATAATGAACAGCAAGAGAAGGAAAGATCGCTCATTGAAGAGCAAGAGATACAGTAAATGAGCAAAAGCCGCTTTACAAGATGCTAATTTAGATATGCATATTTATAACGCTAATCGCCTGTTCAGGATTTCTCCAAACAATGCAGCGTCGGCTTGACCTCCCTAATGGTGAAGCCCTCTGGGAGAAATTGAATTCCGCTGTCAGCTTCTTTGTGTGGAATGCTCTGATTTCCATCATGTCCTTGAGTTGTGTCCTCTTTCACAGGTCAGACTTGCTGCTGCCACTATGGTGATGTCGGACAGCTGGCAAAGGCCTATGAATATTTATAGGTAAAGGCTTTTCGTTTACTCTACCCATTAAGTTTTATTGGCATAAAATGAAATTGAATTAACCCTATTATGATCAATACACCTCACTTGCAAACAGCTTTGTTTTACGAGTTATTTCAAATTACTGGATATAGCATAAGATCGGTATTTCACATACTATATGCTTAACCACCCACAGTGAACACTAGGGACCACATTCAGACTTCCGAACTTACAAACTTACAATCCTAAAGTTACGAGTGGGTAAAACCATGTTGAACTGCAGGGGATATTAGAGATGATGTTTCCTAACCCAAGTCTAATAACAGTAACGCTAGTCAGTATCTGTGTGCAAAATGCAAAAATAAAGTATTCTCCCAGCATGAAAACACTAACATTCATATTACCCCCCCCCCCCTGCAATTCAACATGGTTTTGCCCACTTGTAAGGTCCAATGAGTATGGTTCTTTTTGTTATCCAATAAGTGGACTCTAGTTAGCTTATTACGTAATAAAAATAATATGCTGCCATAGCTGCCAGAATATAAGGGAGACTCCCTAAAGTGTCTGTGACCTCCATGAATTTCGGGAAGCATTGGACAATCTCCCTGATGCTGATTCAGTTCCAGAAATCATTGTATTATGACAGAATTTCAATGTTTCTTCTATTTTCTATAAAAACATCAGGGAGTTTCCAGTTCACAGTCTTGAGATAAATACTGGAAATATTTATTCACTAATCATGTAATGATAAAAGAAATAATGATGCTGCCATTATAATTGAGGAAAATCTTGGTAGTGCTAAACATCCCCCATGGGTGCATCTATTCACATAACACCCCCCTTCCTGGCAGAGCAGGACACTTTTAGCAAAAGTTGGTAACCATGAGTTATACATAGTGCAGTGTGTGTAGTATAACTGCTGGCAGTGTATACATATTAATACAGATTATTTATAGCTTGTATGGAAACAAGGACACAGTATTTAACATCCTCCTCTGTCTTACTGGATATATTAGAAGAGCCAGTGTTTGCATATCTTTACATACTCTTGATTGCACAGTTATTTATTTTGTCAGTGCATCACCAGGCTTAATCCCGAGTCTATAGCACTTTACTTTTATGTTCTCTGGATCAGACCGCAGTGACTGCATACACATTGCTGTTTGGTGATTTATTTGGGAGCAATAAGATGACAGCCTCATTTTATACTGTTTTCACATTTTCCATTCTTATTTTAATATTTACCAGTAAGATTTTATATAGATTTAATATCTTCATTTATCTTTTGCTATATAGAAAGGGATCAGATCAGCTTTCTATTCTAGTTTATACATATATACTGTATCATCAGCTATTCCACTCATGGTTAATATCACACATGGGCCACAGATAAGCCATGGTTAATATCACACATGGGCCACAGATAAGCCATGGTTAATATCACACATAGGCCACAGATAAGCCATGGTTAATATACTTGTTAAAGCACAGATAGGGCGTTTATTAGTTTATGTTTATTGAGCCACAGAGAATCTTAGTGTTTTAGATTACGGCTGTAAAATCTCTTCTGCCAAGAAAGCATTTGGAGTTTTCAATAACAGCGCACGTCGAGCTTCTCCTCCCAGAATCCATTCTTCAACCCTCTTGTGGCTCACATGTGAACAGCAGCCCAGGGTACGGCCAACCTCTAACAGTCTGCTGTTCTCTGTGACACTAAGATGCCTCTGACCCCTCTCCCTCGCAGCACATGGAGACCCTTAGAGAATTCCTGTATCTTGTTCTCTTTCATCAATGCAACATCTCACATGTCGGATTGAAGCAACCCAACAATGCGGAGCTATGTTCAGCTCCCTCCTCTCATCCTGCATAAAATATAGGTATTTGTCACTACCGTCTGCAGCTAATGAAAGTCAGCGATAAACCCCCTGGGTGGCCTGTCATTGCATCTGATGTTTTTGAGAGCTTCTGTTTATTCCTATTATCTTTGCCCTTCTTTGTCAAGAAGGAAAGTTCAAGCTTTTTATAAAATAGAAAGAAAGCATGTGCCAAGGCCTATACTTCACAGGCAACATTTTACGAATGCCTCAAGGCATCTCGTAGGGAATTTAAATAAATCCTTCTTTCTTTTTTCCTAACCCAATGTATTGCTTATGTCACTTAATACACTAAAGATTTAAATATTGCATAGTATGGCTTATATTATAATATTATTATTATTACTATTATTATTGTATAATTTGATCCTTTTTTACTTAAATTTCGATTTTTGAGACATGAAAGTTAACATAGAATACATATAACACTAAAGCAGGGTTGCGGACTCTCCCGGAATTTCCAAAGACTCACAAATTTCAAGCATTTCTCCTGCACTTGGCTTCTGCCCAGATTGTTACTATGAATGGGTAGGACTTGATGACATAATTTTCTAAAACACCTTCAATTATACAACTTTAATTGTGAATTAAGGACATCCAGCCTGGTCCTCATATAATAACATTTTGCCGTTGGTACAAAGTAAAGCAGTCAATTATGTGTCCAAGACCCCACCTTATGTTCTCTGCATGCTTCTCTGCGTAAGAATATTACGCTCAAAAGATCAGTAATATTATTGGTAAGAACCACAGTCCCTCAGATCAGCCCCCAAATGGCACAATAAACCCACCCACCAGGCCTAAATCCATATGTAAGGAGTAAAGTCGCACCCTGTGTCATTTACTGACAATTTAACAAACAATAAATACTGATACGGCTATTATTATTGTGAAATAGTTCCTGGCGGAGCTAGACACACCCATGGGTGGTGCTAGTCACGGGACACACCCCTTTTGTGACCCAGGACACACCCCTTAGATGCAGCACATTGCTATTCATTTGATATAGGCTACCCTGAAATATATTCCAGATGACAGCTCTAATTTATATAATCATTAACACATTCTATTAAGACTCTCGTTCTAAACTAGTTGTTCTGTGCTTATAGTGCCCATGAGCTCATAAAGTAGTCTTTATTTATGACTATTTACATTGCCTTATATATATATATTTCCACTCTTTAGGACATTGACAATGTCTTTGCTTACAACGAGAGCTGCTATATTCTATTAGGTGTTACACACAGGCAAATTGACTTAATCCTAACACCAGATGACTACTGATAAGAAGCGTAAATGGGCTTATTTAATGATATGGTGCAAAGATCAATGTGCTGCAAGTCTCTGGCTGATTGGTTGTCAGGGGTTACCGTACATCATTGCAATTTGCACCATATCATTATATAAACCCCATGCAGATGTTATTATCCGTATAGAACTTATTGTGCTGCACATGTACTTATTAACATGAATGTAGACTGGTAAAAATTACATTTCAGTTATATTTAGAAACATTTTAGTTAGAGTCACTCAATCAGAGGAGAAATGGTTTGTTATTTCTTTCTGAGTGTATTATATTTATTGGGCGTGGCACTTAATATTATTATTATTATTACTCGTAATAGTAGTTTAAAAAAAATAAAAACTTACTCAAGGGTGGGTAAAACCATGTTGAATTGCAGGGGGGGTAAATTAATATTAGTGTTTGCATGCAGGGAGAATACTTTATTGTTACATGTTGCACACAGATACTGACCAGCGTTACTGTTACACTGTTATTAGACTTGTGCTAGGAAACATCATTAGTTTCTCAGGGTCTCATTATTAGGATCTCATTAGTTTGCAGCTAATGAGATTTAACTCCCCTGCAATTCATCATGGTTTTGCCCACTATTGAGTAAGTCGTGAGTAAGTCAATAGTACCTGAAGTCTGAATCTGGTACACTGAGAGCAGAATAATGAAGGAGCCTTGAGGGAGTAACACGAGATATGAGAAAAGGATACAAGTAGGAAAAGATTTTATTTGTTGATTCACAGACAACAATCAAACCATTTACAGTAAGTAATAGATAAATATTTGAAACTATCCAATACAAATTTACATAGGCAGCTAACATCAAAGAAATTTAACAACCAATAAAAAATGTAAATTTAAGCTTAAAAAGAAAGTACAATAAAAGAGGAAATAATAATATAAAAAATATGAAAATTATATAAGCTTTTGAAGTCGCCTAAACTTAATTATGTATGGATAACATGCATAGTTTATAAACAACCAAATCAAATAAAACTACAAAACAACTGTCAATGTCAAGAGCTGTATGGATAATAAATGATGCAAGGTAAACTTTGCTGTCTTCTCTACCACTGACAGTTAGAAAGGGTTCTCAAGGATGATTATGTCTCCTTTATGTATTTTTAGAAAGGTGATATAAAAGAGATTGATGTTGGCAAATAAAAAAAATAAACACCAAACATGTCAACATGAGAGGCAAAAAGAACGGATTCCATCAAAACAGATAACCACAGCACACTGCACATTAGAGGGGAAACAGTGGCAGAAGACCATGGAACATGAGCACTTCTTCATTTATGCAGCAATATGTTGGTGATTGGGATAAAATTTAGCTTAAATATGAATCCACACAACCTTGTGCTAACAGGCTAGTGCTTATAATATAAAGGTACGATGTATAAGTTCTTCTCATAATATAAATAGGTGATACCCTAGCAGTGCTATTCCTGGGGTTAATATCTCTAAATTGCATTTATCGTTCAGGCTCTGATTTGGTAGACCTGTTGTTGCATGGCCAAATGGGATAATTATGTCATTATGTTGGGATTGGCAGAGGGAAGAGAACTTTCCAGAACTGTTACCCTAGTAACAGTTAATGGCACGCGCCCTTTCAAAGGTCCAATGAAATAATTTTGTTATGAAAATATGATTGGTTAGTCTTGTTGAGAGAAAGGTGATAAGTAGACCAGTGTTGAGGGGGAAAAGGTTAGAGTGTGTTATCATCTGGTCTGAATGAGTGCAACTAGTGATTCCAACTTGACTGTAAGCAAAGATCCTGATGGAAGTGGAGGTGAAAACTCCTTACATCCAGGCAGATTGAGATGATCTGAGAGCAGAGTTGGACCACGAGTCTGGAGACCCCATGTGCTGAGGCACGGTCTCAGTGTGGGGAGGTGCAAGACGCACTAACGCCAGAGGGAAGTTCGGTGAATGTGGTACTGCCATACAGTCCTTAGCCAAGAGCCCTAGAAGGGAAGATTCACCTCCCGGTGAGTGGATGGGGAATCCTGCGGAGACCAGGGAGTGGCCTGGGATGGTCTATCTTAAATCACCCCGAGATAGGACCAGTCGTAGAAAGGGGAGAGCTTGTACTGCTAGGCACAAAGAAAAGCTGCTGAAGCTACCACAGAAATCGGAGGAGATCAAATGTCAGGAACCAGACAGTGCAGTACGGTAGCACCATGGGTGCCATTTGAAGTGCATTTCCCAACTGAGAACTGGGAGGAAGATCTCTGGGTGGAAACTGGTGTAGAGAAGGCAGAGGAGCACTGGGTGGAAGCCTGTCTGTCTGATACCAAGCTGAGTCTTCCTGTGAACCCAGGGTTGGAGTTGTGGCATGAACCGCAGTCTCAGGACTTGAGACCTTGCAACGACAGGCAGAGTGTACCTCTATTACTGTCCCGTTGACCGAGTCCGAGGATGCTGGCGACAGCAGTAGCGATGATGACCCTATGAAACTATTCTGGCACTAGGGACATTTCCAGGTTACAATGGTAATATGTGGATCAACAGCCTATTATATTGGGTGGAAAACCTGTGGAGTTTTGGTCAAGTGGAGTCCCATGCCTGGGATTCCATAACCCGAGGTGGTACCATGGATGCACAACAACCCTTTGAAGATCCCCGGATACTACCTCCCTTTATCTCATGTATGATGAGTACAGACTGTTCAAAAGTCCTCCGCCAAGGCCCATAAATTGCTTTGGGATATGTTTCACAAATCCAGAGTTATTATGTAAATGGTAGTCCCTAAGTATATGTTATGTTGGTAAAAAAAAAATGAAACAGTACCATGCATGATATTTCATTTACTACTACATCTCCTCGTGGAGTGACGAATATTACAGTTGTTTATATACCTCTGCTGTTCATGTTGACCGAGTGGACGGGGTCCGGCTCATTCCAGTTCTGTATCTGGCAGATATACGGATGAAAGCAGCCGACTGGCAGAGACTACCACATTATAAAACCTTGGAATAATAGACTTAGTGCTGTTTATATATATTAATATTAGATATATTGCCAGTACTGTTCTCTGCCAGTTTCAGCCATGCTTTTCATCTTGCCAACAAAGGACAGTGCTAACCTTTCAGCTTCTGCCAATGTTTTTAAAAAGCAGTGCTCAGCACTTATGAGGCTAAACTAACTAAGCGGGGAGATTGCAGGGAGACTGAAAAGTGGGGATATTGCCCATAGCAACCAATCAGATTCAAGCTCTCAGTTTCGTTTTACATACTGGAAAATGAGATCTTGAATCTTATTGGTTGCTATAAGCAACATCCCCACTTTTCAATCTCCCTGCTTAATAAATTTAGGCCAAGGACTGAGTTTTGGGCACTGTCTAAGCTGCCAGCCACTGACAGTTTGCCGGGTTCCTGCGCCCACAATAGCTATGCCACTACTTGGCCAACCACCCACATATAAGTAATCACCAATTCTCATTAGGACCATCTCAATAGATATACTTAATGTAATGAAACATAGCTAATTATGTTGAAATTAGTAGTTATTAACCTTATCTATAGGTGAGTACATTCATATTCATGTTTTTATAGAGATTCGGAAATCACTATTAATAAGTAAAGCAATTATTGCAGTGAGAAATGAAATAATCTGCATACGATATAGTCATTGTCAATGGACCTTCATGTTGAAGCAACTATAAACAGCAATTGTTGGAAATCCCACGCTTCATGAAGTCGCTTGTCACAACACAACTTCTCCAAGCATGTGAAGCCTAGCTCGTGTGACCAAAGGCAGAAACGCAATGGATTTTTTCAGCTTCTAATTTTAGTCATCAATAATATCAACGTCGAAAGAAATCTTTAGTGTTCATTGGGGCCGATTCAATGCTGTACAAATACGGGGAAAAAGCTGGTCATGCTCTTTTTGCTGTCTCTTACGGCATGAAATCCTCACGTCTTTTAATACGTGGCTCTTTGAGCTGCAAGCTAAAAAGACGCAAACAAACAGTGTAAGGCAGAATATGTTTGCGCGAAGAAGATTGAATTGGCCCCATTGTGCCACGATTTTCAATGTAATAATTGTGGGTGTATCGCTGAAGCAGCAAATCATGAGTACTGTCTTATCATACTGTCACAACATTGCATAGCTCCACAAAAGTCCCCGCCACACCTGGGCCACAGCCCCATATCGTCCAAACCTCGCACTCTTTGTAATCAGCGGTACAGCAGGAGACAGCGGGCGGGACTCACAAAAGCGGAACTGTCCTGCTAAAAGCTGGGACACTTGGGAGGTATGCATTGGTAAAAAATGCAAAAATAAGCGCTTCTATCTCCCCTATAAGTTTAAATTACTACATTTTAATACCGCATGCTGTGTATTTGGGTTTTCAGCTTAAGGAAGAGTGCAAATTTAATCATATAGAATAGTTAAATAAAAATAAAAGATATACCCATTAGCTAACATGGATCTAAATTTACAAAGCAGGGAAATTGGAAAAGTGGGGATGTTGCCCATAGCAACCAATCAGATTCAAGCTCACATTCTCCAGTATGTAAAATGCAATATAAATGCATGGCTGTTTAGTATAATCAGGGCCGGCAGCAGGTTTGCAGGTGCCCTAGGCAGATCTAGCATTGAATTATCGCTGGGGTTTTTTTGCACCATTTTTGCACATTTTTTTCTTTTAATAATTTATTTTTTTGCCCTCCCGGCCGCCCTGGGTGCCAGCCTGACTTCGCCTAATGGGCGCACCGGCCCTGAGTATAATAATAATAATAATAATAATAATAATAATTATTATTATTATTATTATTATTATTATTATTATTATTAGTATTATGTTACTACATTTGACTTATATTAACCAAATGTATAAATCAAATGTTTTAGTTTTTTTTGTTTGTGTCAAGAGGTGTCAGCATTATTGTGTATAAGGACCATGCATAATAATGTGACTGGTATATGTGAACCAAAGAAGTCTGCTACAAAGGTGGACCATACGATATTGGTTCATAAGATTCATAAGAAAAGTTATACATGTAGAACATTTACACATTCATTGTATTATTCATATTACGCTGAGAGCCAGGTGCACAGTGCTCATGCAGATGTGGTGAATTTCCCATGCTTTATATATCATGGGGTAAATTACTCAGCGCATCACTTCCACTAACATTGTTTTCTTTTTAATAAAACATTTCTCTGTAATATGCAAACTTTGCTCAGGTCCCCAAAGGCAGCGCCGTAGCAGCTCTCACTTATTGGTAAGACAGCAGAATGTTCTGGGGTGCCCAAAGCAAGTCGCACACAGCTCATTGTGACTCATTACGCTTTCTATGAGATGCAATTAAGCCACTACCTCCTTTCCGTAGTCTCTCTTGTCTCCTCACTCCTCTGTGATATGTATTTAATGTGCATCTTAATGATTTGATTACAAAGGGGTAATTACATAATTGTAATTTATTACAAGGAGCTCTCTTGATATAGTGTAAACAGAAAGCTTACAGAACTGGGAGTTTTGGTAAGTGGTGTATTGACTAGCAGAATAGAAAATAATTGCACATTCATTTAAAACTCATTATGTATGCAGTAAGGACATATAGGACAGCTAGACGTAATGATGACAGCATCAGTGATGACCCCCAAAAAATATGTGGGTTAAAACCAATTGACCTGTTTACCAGTTTGGCAGGCTGCTCACATTTCGTCTTTGGGCTGTTTAATGTTGTTAACTCTGAGAGAAATGTAAAATTAAATGGGGTTACCAATTCTCCCATAAAGTCCAGATGACTCCCCGAATTTCGTGCAGTTCTCCCGGTATCGCGGAAGAGTCTGCAAATCTCGTTTCATGTAAATCACTGCCTCAGCCCAGATCGGTACGGTAATGGGCAGGGCTTAATGACTTCCAGGGGTGGGGCTTTGGGTGTGATTTACATAAATGACGCCCTCTGTCCAAACCCTATGGTGCCTGCTTTTGGTTTATCCGGGAAATTCTTGGAAGGAGTGGTGTAACTAATCGGTGGGCCAAGGGTTGCGGACTCTATGGGTGTCCAACACCACGGCCACCCTGGGCCCATGGTGGTTGTGGCCAGCCAGGAACAACAGCAGTAACATGTCAGCTGCGTCCAGCTTATTTATAGACAATGATCACTCAGAACTATCGTCACTCGTGGCTGGGTACACTGTTTGGAGGTTGCTTATGTTTACTTCTTATACTATTCTTTTCTGAATTGATCAGGTAAATGCCCACACTGAGGTCATCATTGATATGAAGATTGTATCTTTTACTGGAAGGGCATGGACAGACGCCCTCATATGTACATAATGTGGATACGTGATAGTGACAGTAATGTACCTACCATAAATGCAGTTGGAGTGTCTGCTGTAATGTAAGAGAGCTCTTATGTAGCTGACTACACAATGATCATATTAAAGTTAAGGTAACATCAGAGCTGGCTCCTCATACAGCTTATAGTTGAGGTAACAGTATGTGGACTGGCACTGGTGGGTCTCTGCATTGAGTGAGGGAAACCACAGATGCCACAGAAGCCCAGTCACTGTTATGGCCATGGCTAAATCTGTGTTATCTGAAAAGATGGCTTTATTTTATAAGTAGTTTAATATACCTGGTGATGAAAGAAAAAAGTGTCAAATATTTGCTCCCAATCTCATACATGTATCAGATATTGATCCACACATCCTGCTTAATTCCTTAGTAATTCAAAAGGAATAGCTATTCAGCCTCTAGAATGCAGCTCGCTAGATGTAAACAACTGTACTGCGGTCGCGGGCTGACATCAAGTAAATAATTGAATGGATCAAGCAAATCCCTTGGAGAAAGAAAGGATTGAATGTGGTTTTATAACTTATAAGACATCAAATCCAAATGGAACAATAAAGTACATGCATAAACAGTGTATTGGGATAATTAATAACACTCTGTGGAAACTGGATGGATATAAATGTCATATATATATATATATATATATATATATATATATATATATATATATAACGGAATACAATTCCGTTGGGAGGCACACCAATATTCAATAGCAAAGTGCTCAGGTGACCTCACAGTGCATGTGGTATATATTTTGTATGTTGTAATGTTGTATAAGACTTATACCATATATCCAAATCAGGGGGTGTCTTCCCAGAAAAGCAATTTTGGGGGACGTTATGGTGAGACTCTGTGTATTAGCTTATAAATTAATTTGAGCAAATATCATTTAGTCTCTCTCTCTCTCTCTCTCTCTCTCTCTCTCTATATATATATATATATGTATACAGTAAGCAGGAGACTCTCAGGCTTATACCCTGCAATATTAAAACCTGATTCACAATCTCTAATAGAAAGAAGTAAGCTTGGGGTTGTTGTTTAGAAGTGACATGTAATATACAGTGGCATTGTTTATATTTCTGCTTTAATAATCATTGATCTGTTCTATGTAATCCCAAGAACACAACTACCTGCCTTTCCAATATATCACCTATATTATTCCTTCCTTTTAATATACTAGTGAGCTGCCATGAAGACATTAACTATCCGTGTTACTAGGATCCTCGCAATGATTTCATTATAGCTGTGGAACGGTAGAGTCCACATTGTGGAAAGGATCATTTACGAGGATGAGTGTTGTCTGGAAGCTTCCAAGGCTGTAAGGATGGAACTTGTAGGGCGAGAGGTGCATCTTTTGTCAGCAGGCGTCTCCTGGCTGGCTGCTAGCTGGAAAATACTTGCCTTCTGCCATAGAGCTTTTCCTGAGGGCTAGGATCAGGGCTCACAGTGGGAGTGTACAAATTAAACACTTCTCCCAATGTTTTAATTGAAAAACTATAAATCTCCATTCATTGTATATTTATATATGATTTCATACAGAACACAGATATGGGACCAAGCAAAGGAGCAGAGAATTATACAGACACATGACACTGGACAGAACATAAGGGCAGCACATAACTACTGTATAATGGAGTGAACAATGGGACAGAGTGACCTGGTAATGTTGAAATAAAATATATAGATCTTCATACCATGTTGATAATTGAAGGGTTTACCCCATACACCTTATAGCAACCACTAGTAACCCTGTCAACATATTTGTGATGGATTCACCTGGCCCAATTACACCCACTCCATGCTTGCCAGTCCAAAGAGGAGCCTTACTATGCTAGGGGCACCAAGCCAGTAAGTGCTAGAAATCCTTTAATCACAGTATATTTATTGTGATATAATAAGCAAGTAAGGTCTGTGTTAGGCCCTTTTAAGCAGTTTTCATTCATGTTGTTCTCCTGGGCTATGGCAGAGGTCACACCTCAACGCCACCCCACACTAGACTAACCCAGATACTGTCCTTCTCTCTAACTCCCCCCAGGCAGTCCAGTCCCCGAATGGATGGCCATTGGTTTACTCCTTAAATATTACACATGGATAGGAATAAACACAGGATAACGTCATATTGTCCATCCTGCTGGGGTTGACTTCACAATGTCTGGTATGGTCCCAGAAAAGACAAAAGTGACCAGACATCCTCAGAACTACATTACACTGTCCTGTGACAGCCTCAACACCCCTCCTGTACAGTCACTTACTAAGGCAATTGGCTTCAAGTTACATCACAGTAAAGACTTGAATTTACATTGTCACGCTATACACAGGCACGCATACCATAGTATATCAACATAAAGACATGATATTGATATGATAGGCCAGAGTTTAAGATAAGTAATTTGTCTGGGTCATCCCATTTTGACGCAATATTATTTGTATTGTTTTTCCTATCTGTTCTATCTATTCAATACAATGGTGCTAACTGCATCATTGTGTACCTCCACCTTAGTGCTGCTCCAACCACCCGCCTTCCATCTTATTAGCTTTATTGCTTACTGTCTACTTTTCAGAAGTAGGTATTGAATAGCATCATTGTCTTGTGGTGCTATGTACAATACAATAGTGAAAATGTCCTTTAGCAAGTGACCAACCTTAATATTTCCTATGTTAAACTGGAAATTGAGAGCCTTCTGGTCCCCGCATCGTCCCCCTCCCTCATCCGCTGGTAAGGAGACATTATATGAATCACATTGATGAAAGTGTCACGCTGTCTGTTTTTTTTCACGTTAATGTCCGAACATTATTTAGAGACAATGTAGATTATTTCTTTATTTCACTTTTAATTATTAGCATTCGGGCATACTTAGTGATGCAGATATCATTATCATAATGTAATAAAAGATTTTGCATTGGTCATCACTAAATGACAACCTCGTAAACTCCTTTCTACACAGTAATAAAATACTGCCTATGAGCATATGGATAACAAATAACCTTAATCAGTTTTTTTTTTCCTTGTATATTTAAATGTTTAATATTCTAGGAACAGGAGTTTTATTAGATTCAATTATTCTTCTTCTCTTGTCTTCCTCGTCTTGCTTTTTTCTTTACACTCTTCTTCCTTTTAAATTAGTTTCTGATGCTGAGGAAAAAAATGTAATAAGATGGAATTACAGGGAGACTGTTAGGTGCCCTACATATCCAGTATACATAATATTATTATATACTATTTTATATACAAACTATTTTCTTTTATTTTAAGGAACATATATGCTACTGTCACTAAAATCATATATATATATAATGGTCAACTTATAAGTAATATTTTCTGATTTAAAGGTGGTACGTAATCTGATGGCGCTATATAAAAACCTATATATATAAGTGGGGTGATGCCACAACAACAATTTAATTGTCATGTTTGTACACCCTGCACACTCAGACTCCTTTTTAACTGTGGGATCAAACATAGAGGAGGCAATAGTACGCCCAACTTCTGCATTTGTCCTAATTTCGGATGACTGTACTGTACTTTGTTCCAATAAGGGGGCAAATTTGGCAACAATGCTTTTTGATTAGGACGGGGCATAGTTAGGGCTGCACTAGGGGCTAGGCTTATTTGTTCCATTTTCAGCGATGGAAATGTCCTTTTTATACCGCGTTTTTTTTAAAGCGGGGCAATTGCCAGGCTGGCAACTACAACACCCATGCACACTGAAGCCAGTGACCTTGGAATAACCCTGCTTTTTATTCGGGTTCAAATGATATCCGGACTATGAATGTTGCACTGCCACAAAAAACTGGGATCTCAGGCAGCCCGGAACTTTTTGGCAGTGTGAACAGGGTATAACACTACCTCTATGCCCAGTAGCAGCTGCAACAGATCTACATTAATGATAGTTCCTAAAAATGTACTGCCCTTTCCCATACAACTTACAAGCACCTATGGCAGTGTTTGATAGATTATAGGGCCTGATAGGTCTGTATAAAGATAAATTATAGGATGGGACCGCGTCATTACACTAACAAAACAGGCAGGTTGGTTATTCAATTTAGAGTGTATAGAAGGGGATGAGACTTGGTGGCATAGTTAACAGATAGAGAAATAAAGGGGGACGTAGAGACATATGTGTTTCTTTACCTCCCTCCCTTTGCGGTTAGAATGTATTTACTAACTTGGAATTGGTTGTTCAGTCCTAATGGCTGGGTTTTGGTGTTAGCCACCTCATTGTGGTATTGCCTGATATTGTAGTGTCAATGGGACACCCCATTGTTAGTTACCTTGTCTGGTACCGTGGTTTTAAATGTACCACCCTTAGCTTATTAGTTGATTTGATTAGACAGGTTTTCTGACCCCCATTGCTTCTGAGGCCACCTTTAAGCCCATAAAATTTATAGTCATCAAATCCAATTAGAGAACTAATAGATATACTGTGCCTCCTTTTTAACCGCAATTCAAGTCCTACAATCATTGTGTCTTGATTTATTGTCTGTCGGATAAGGGATTGCCAGGTTATCAGCCATTTGCCATTTAATATACTACTTGTTGATTACATAAAGATAGAAAAAAACAAGAAGGAATTAAAATCTACCAAGGAAAACCACGTTTTCAGAACCATGCTTACAGTAATGTTCTAAAAAGATCCAAAAGCAGGGGTGGCATGGGGGGGATTGCCAATGGCTTAGCCTTTAGGTCACATGGGTAGGAGACACAGCTGATCCACACACATGTTCCTAGCACTAAATGAAATTCTTCTTAATAAACTGTACCATTTCCTTCTTAATAAAATGACCATTTTGGGTCTCTGTCTGGTTTTGTGCTTTTATAACTGTTTGAGCTTGAACTGAATGATGTGTGAATGAGGTCTGGATCCAGACTCCTGTATGTTAGACCACATCTGTAAGTGGACCGTGTAAGCACTCCATGTGCATAATTCTGTACATGAGTGGACATGCACTTCCTATGGTCCTGAATTCTGTTTGGGAATTCCGTCAAGGCCGCCATCAGGGGGGAACAGCCGTCCCTCCAACCCCTGGCAGTGGCTTCGGCACGCAAGTACAGAGTGCTGGGCCACTGCCTCCTAAAGGCTCAACGGCCTCCTGCGGTGACATCTCGATGTTCTAGCGTCATGTGGGGGGCCCGGCCGCCCGGGACTTTGTGTCCTGGGCCTGGGCGATCCTGGAAGCGGCCCTGCGTACAGTACATGAAATGACAAGCCACCTTCCTTACGAGATGGATCAACAGCAGAAAACTCAAGGTAGGGTATTGGTTTCATAAGTTCCATGCATGGGAGAGTAGTACCCACCCTTTAGGATTGAAAATACGTTAGTCCATTCCATGTGAATAGACTTTCAAGTAGGTGATTGTTACCTCTGGATCCGATCCAAACCCCCCCATTAGTAGAAATAGAAATGTATGATTTTAGAATGACTTCAACTTAAGAACATAAAGTTACCAGTGGTTAAAACCATGTTGAATTGCAGTGGGGTAAAATGAATGTCAGTGTTTGCATGCAGGGAGAATACTTTATTGTTGCATGTTGCACACAGATACTGACCAGCGTTACTGTTACACTGTTATTACACTTGGGCTGGAAACATCATCTGCCAAATCTAATACTGTTTACAACTGATGAAATTTAACTCCCTGCAATTAATCATGGTATTACCCACTCATAACTTTATTCTTTTAAGTTCAAATCTGGATTTGGTATATTGTGAAGATATCATAAATGCAGGGAAGATCGTATATAGAAATGATGTCATAGCATAGAATATCTCCAGATACTGTGTAAGATAAGAAGAGAAGTAAAGTCTCAGTGGGTGTTTTCCTGATAGTGTACCACTCATGCTTTTGGCTGTGGGAGTGCCAGTGAAAGTACATTTTATATACTTTGTGATAAGAATATATTTTATAAAAGACATTTTAGCCATTTTAAGAGGTCATAGAGTCGCAGTGTATGATGGATTAGTCCTACAGGCATCTTGGCAGATTATTAAAAAAACATTCTGTCCCTCATCTCTTTTTTTTGTCTTCTCACATTTCAAATGGTTTAGTATGCTGGTTTTTCTTTTCCTGCTGCTTTCTTCATATGTAAAACTTAGGTAGGTTGAAGCCAGCCCATACTGTACAATTTAAATCCCTCACCCCTTCTCCTGTGCATACCTGGCATACGCACACGTTCCCGGTTGGTTACGCATGTTACGTAGGGTTTCATCCTGCTACTAATATCCGAACCCAGACTTCTGTTGATCGAGCCCATAGTGATTGGTGATTTCCAGAACACAGTGCATCATTAAAAGTCAGTTATTTGCTGGCCACATAGGACCAGCATTGACCAGATATACAGCGCTGATAACAGTCCTGCACGGCGCTTGTGCAGGAAAATTTTAGTCAACAAATGAATGCCATTGCGAGGACACCTCGGATGTCATTACAGGATTCATCTGAGAGGTAAGCTTTTTTAAATATTCGGAAGGTGATAGCGGGTAGCAATTGCGGGGTGGGGTGGGCAGGGTAGTGGGCCACGCAGGTACATTACACCAATAGATCCTAGGGCCGCTCATTCCTCTTAAACCTTAAGGGTTCATTTAAATAATAGCAGTCTGGGGTGGGGTGTCACACATGTTAAGAATTTATGTTTATATTTTTATTTGGGGGGAAATATTTAAATACATACATGAAAAAACAAACAAAATCCAGACCTCTCATATTCTTTGTTTGGTTGATCTTCTACAACATGTAAGGTACATAATAAATTGTAAACCAGCATCACCCCAAACACCAGGAATATACGCTGAGATGCCACATACTGCCACATTACTTACATACTGATTTCTATTCAATAAAGTGTAACCTTGAAGTTTATCACATATTTACAAATTTGATAAATAAGTCTTCAAACTTTATCATTCAATAAAATAAAATTCTAGAATCTCACGGAAATGGAACATTCCAATTCTAACTTTAACACAGTGCATCTGTGACACTCTTGTGTATGTAAAAGAATTCTCTCACTCTCTCAATCTCACTCTCTCTCGCTATATATATATATATATATGTATATATATATGGTACTTCCTTATCCTTCCTTTCCACTTTACGTGTTTTCAGTGATCACTTTGAACAAGTTCTGCACCGGACCCCGGGGTCCAAAAATTAAGGGGTCTGTGTAGACCTTTGGCCATACTGGCATGTTAGTCGCGAAGAGATTGCAACTCAGAAACTGGACCAGTGTCGGTCCAAAGCCAGCCACTCCACCCATCCTGAAGCAAGACCCATTAAGGTCAAAGGGCAGTGGGTGCTGCTCCAGCCCTCAAAGGAATGAAAATTAAGTGACACAGATGTGCCTGTGCAGGGGACCCATGGTTATCTTGGCATAGTAGACACAAGGAGATCAGCCCTTGTCCATCGGAGCAGTGCTGGTCCAAAGCCAGCTATCCCAACCGGGGGACGCAAAATTATGAAGTACTAATTATTATTTATGCAGCTACATATCTATGAGCTGCTATGTCTATGTGATATGTGCTGCTCTATTTAAATATATGTGTTATATAATTCAGTTTAAGTTAATGTACATTTTGTAAGTAGTGTCCACAGTGAGAGGTTTTTAGTATGGGAGGAACCATCAATTTCATCTATGGGCCCCACTATTTCTGACTGTATCCCTGCTGGCATGTTTAAATCAGCTATTAAGGACTACAGAACTCCTCAAATGCACTCACTCACAATAATGTAAATTATTAATGCTGTGAAAAAGAGTCCACTAAGTATTATTAAAAATCATAAGTAACACCATTGTCCTGTAATAGGTCTTCATCTCATAAGCTCACTGTTAATTGAAATATTTGGCAGGAGCTGGGATAATAGAGACATACAGTAGATGTAGAAGAGAGACAGATTGTGCACACTTGTATAGGAGGAGAAGGTAGAAGAGAGGAGCAGGTCTCAGATGGAGGATAGAGAGGGACAGAAGGTCACGCAAGGAGCTGCAGCTGCTGCCACTCTCTGGAGTGGTGTGAGGAATCACTAATTGAAGCCATTAAATCCTCTGTCCCTATGGGTAAATATAAAACAGGGTTTATTCCTTACACTGTGATAGTAACAACGTTTAACTTACAGTTGCCTTTTTTTATTTTTCTACTGGAAGACGGTTAGATTAATATAATTGGGAAGATTCCAGGTAAGGTCACGATTTTATGTAGATCTCACCCACTGCGGTATACATCTGTGAAAGGCTTATAGAAAAAAAAAAACGAACACGAAAACTGTGACATCCAATTTATCGGGCGACAGCTCGGGAGGCTGTAATTAAATTTTCGGATCTTGTTATCCAATTTCTCTAGTGACTGCCCCCAAACTAGGGGGAGAGAGAGTGAAGGGGTACAGGAAGAGAGAATGGGTACTGCTCTCCACCTCTCCCAAGCAGCATCAGCAGGGGAAATTACTTTTTCATGCATTATTGCGTTAGTTCCACTAGTCACTTTTTTAATCTGTGTGGCTATTTATTTCCCAGAAATTTGAAAGACTGGGGATTTGATTTGCACTCTTTTTTCTCTCATCTTCGCCTCCTAATTAAATTGGAGTTTGCAGAGACAGGAGATGAGCACAGACAGTAACCAAAGAGTCAAATTAGACACAAAACATTTCTACTTATTTAGTCTACTCATTTCCTTTGTCTTTAAATCCCTCCAAAATCCCAGGACCATGAGAATCCTGATTAGACTTTGCGGTGCCGAGAGAAGCGTCCAATTGATGTTTCATCCAGGATAACTTTGTAACGTCAGTAGCCTAGATATTATAACCACTTCTGAGAACAATTTCACACATGGAAACAAGAAATGGTTTTGTTCTAATGGATAAAATATTCTCCCGTCCCATAACAGCTATATATTGTATTCATTCATTTATTCATTCTAGTGTAAATAGTTTTCAACTAGTTATATTCAAATTTGTTTATATACTTAATAGTTCTTCAGGTGTACCAATGCAATATGTCTTCTATGTACAAGTGACATAGTATGAGTGAATATCTGAATTGGGAGAGTGTATAATGACAAATGCTTGAGGTAACATAATCACAATACTTGAAAGACATTTAGAAATATTTATTGAAATGAATAAAAGACTGCAGTAAATATACAGTATGAAGCTGCGTCTCTCAACTGGTCAGCAGCTAAACCATCTCAGAGAATTCTAAGCAGATCATTTTTGTGTAATAACGGTAATGTTCAGTAACTTGTCTATGGGGATTGCACACTGGAGAATGACAAATGATAAATACTGAGTAAGAACATTGATAGTTCTTGGTTCTATTTTATTCAAATATTATAATTATCAGCGAATGTGGCGCCAAAAGGGGATAAGGGTTTGGGGGGAAGTTTAGGCAGGGCCAGGGGGTGGGACAATATGTATGGTAAGCGAGAGGCAAGCTACAAAGAAAACAGCATTTTTAATAGTGTGTTGCCTAATTTCTTCAGAGCTTTTTACTCTACCTTACACCTGATATTAGTTGATCTATTTACACTTATGTTTTTACTCCTCCAAGCAGTAGTGGGATTCAAATAAATTAGGGTTCTATGTCCCACGCCTCTACTTAAGCCTCGCCCTGATTCCACCAAAGTCCCACTTACCAGCGTTGATCGGGTCATAATTGAATTGTTTTAGAGAAAACCATAATGCTAGCCTCATTGTATCCCCCTGTATTGTCCATGATGTATACTCCTGTATTGTACATGGTGTATATCAGATATTGTGCTTGGTATAGCCCCCTGTATTGGTTTTCATTAAACCCAGCCCACACATCTCTACCCATTAACAAGCGGTTCTAAGAACCTATACCCATATTAGGTATAGGTTATGCAGAACCTTTGAGAACTGGCTGAATCCCACCACTTCCTCCAGGTCCTTGTGGCATCCTGGTTTACTGGGTAATGATGCTGATTGAGACCCTAGGACACACTTTCTCCCTGCGCTCCTGGCTACATTTTACATTTACATTTGTCCTCTCTTCTGGATACCTCCAATGTCTTCTGGCTATAGGTGTCATTTTGGCTCCAGTTGGGGAATTCATAGCTCTTGAACTGTAATGTTGAGGCTAAAAATTAAATTGCACAGATCACAAAAGGTTTCAACTTGTAAATAATATATTATGTTTTACAAACTATTATCACCGGGCGATTAGTGAAATACATTGTCAGTTTACCACCCTGCTGTCATCAATCACNTACTACAGCAGCCATAATGACAGTAGCTTCATAGGAGAGAGCAACTTATATTCCAGATGAAGATGCCACCAAAGATTTCTACTAGATATTACCAATAGAAACTTTGTTTAGTCATATTAATGGAAATAATTGTAAAGTAACCTCTCTTACTGCTGCAGTGCAGGTAATAGTAATCATTGGCACAATAGTAATCATTGGGGGTAGAAGAACCTCCATACTGTAGGCTACAGTATCTTTTGCACACAGATACTGACCAGNGTTACTGTTACACTGTTATTAGACTTGTGCTGGAAACTCGTCATCTCTCACCTGTAATACTGATTGAAGTTAATTAAATTCTCCTCCCCTGCAATTCAACATGGTTTTTCCCACTCCCTTGCAGGCTGTGCTTAAGTCAATAGTACGTAAAGTCTGGATCTGTTCCATTGTTATTGAATAGATAAGAGTCAAATACATTGTTGCAAGTACAATACATGTAAAATACAATACAATGTTTAATGCACCGATATTTAAATAGTATAATATGTGGAAATAAGGAGCCTTACATTTTTTACTCTGTTATTACCATTGTTTACAGAATAGGTTCACTATATTGGCAATTATGTTTCTAGGGAAAGTAAAACTGTTTAATAGTTCCACCTGGAATGCTTAGTTGTTATTGTGATATTATGTAAATGAATCTGTTATACTCTTCTGCTAATAGAGAACTGGTAATATATATATACAGTAGTACACATATTATAAATGTTCCCATTTGAAATCACCCAATTATTAAACAGTATGCTTTACTTAATAGCTTCCATTACTTCTAAATGTATAAAACTTTATTCTAGTAAAATATGGCAATCTGCCGGGGATAAAGAATATAACAGTAGTTATATTCTCTATCTTTCTCTCGTGTTATTTGGAACCCATATATTGATTTCGCTTTTAAATAAGGGGATGCCCTTAAATGTAACCTGTGCCCATGTCATTGTTTCTGATGCTAGTAGGATGGATTGCACCTTCAAGAAGTGAGTCACAGAGTTCAATAAAGACCGAGAGCATGAAAGGGCCCAATGGAATGTCACATCCAACCTTGCTTATGTGCAGAGTCAACACATCCAGCCCAGCTAACTGATAACACACATCCATCAATACATACACTTACAGTGCAAGACGAGATGTGCCAATACCTACTGTGGGAGAACAGAGTGTTTGCTTTGCTGGCTGTAACATTTTGATGAGTGATGACTCAATTATAGGTGCTATCATTGCATGTGAAGACACACAGGAGGGTGTGATAGATTGCTGATAATCTCCGAGATCATTTACAATGGAATCCTCCAGGGTCTGCATCAGCCCTCCCTTCTCAGCACTGAAATCACCACAGGCTGGTTCATCCCATAAAACCAGGTCATAAACGGCGATTCAATTGAAACTCCATATGTAATGGAGTATTAAAAATAACAAACCTTTTGATCCAGCTTGACCTTTAATATTGTTTACCATGTATTCTCATATTGTTCTGTTTTATTTATGGGCACTTTATCACTGGTAAAGTCATACGCAATGGAATTGCTGACAATCCTGCTGTTAAAAGACTAAAGTAAATTGTTCTGCTTTAAAATGATATTTTTTTTGTATACAGAACACGTTCCCTTGTCTATCCGCAGATATTACGTAGGGAGGCTATTAGATATATTGGCTACTTTGTGCCCCTAGTGGTTAACCTTGATTTCACAATACAGAATATCATTTTTATATTTTAACAAAAGACAACATTAAAAACTGTTTCATGCTCTTTCTAAATTACAATACCATCTAATCCATTTGTTTATTGAGACAAATTCAGTTCCAAAACAGAAAGTAGTAACTTCATGCAGAAACATTTTAACAGCCATAGGCATACCTCCCAACATGCTGGGTCGGGGCCGCGGGACACATAAGCCCAAAAGCGGGACTGTCCCGCTAAAAGCGGGACAGTTGGGAGGTATGCATAGGGCAGATCTAATGGAGTCCGATGTTCTCCTGGAACACACATAACACAAAATTACATTGTGAATTTCTATTCGTGATTTTACTCATGTCCTCATGTGATCCTCATGTCCAACTAAATCGGGACCACAGTTTTCTCTTCATAAATAACTGGATCTCAGTTGGACATGGGCCTAAATTTACTAAGCCGGAAGATTGCAGGGAGATTGAAAAGTGGGAATGTTGCCCATAGCAACCAATCATATTCAAGCTCACATTCTCCAGTATGTAAAATGAAACCAAGAGCTTGAATCAGATTGGTTGCCATGGGCAACATTCCCCATTCTCAATCTCCCTGCTCAGTGAATTCAGGACCTTGTCTCAAAACCATGGGGCAACCCTATATATCCCCTATATACTAGAGGCAGGAACAATAGCAGTAAAATAATCTGGGATAAACAATGGGATAGAGACAGGAACTGTAGCAGGCAACTGGACATGTTCTAAACTCTATAGATCTAGACTCCATTGCATGATTCCATATGGGTCTGTGATAGTCATGCTGCGGGCTCTATTAATCTTTTAGCACTTCCAAATATATTGACATATTTTATAACCTTTTCTTTCATTTTCAGCTTTCTACTGAATGTACGGTTGGCTCAAAGAAAAAGATTTCTTCTTATGCTATCTCTTTCTCAGATTTGAACTCACATTCTCCAGTATGTGAAATGAAACTGAGAGCTTGAATCTGATTGGTTGCTAAGGGCAACATCCCCACTTTTCAATCTCCTTGCAATCTCCCTTTTTAGTAGATGAAGGCCACAGCATTGGCCTTCATCTAGTTTTAGCATTGTGAGGGGTTCAGGGTATTCATAGGGGTAACAGTAACTGGTTAAGGTCACGTTTTTCCCGTCTTCTTTAGAATTTAGGGCCAATGCTGCCTGTGAAGGTGTTGCGCTCTGCACCCTTCTGTGTAACTAAACTCCATTGCTTTCTATCTGAGTACAGGCATCTCAGTATGCTGCGTGGTACATTAAACATCCTCCTTTATGCATTCAAATCAATTATACATTTCTTTTTCTCAGAACAGCTTTCAAATTAAACTCTGAATCACCAGCATTGTGCTTTTGAATGTGCAGTTCATATGAAAATGGGCTCTTAAATTGATACCTACTGTTTCTATTTGTCATCTCTTACATCTAATTACTCTCTAGTATTTACAGTTCTTTTTGTATTTTCTTATGAGCAGAATATTTAACAACAGATTATAAACTAATCTTATATTTGACTCATTTAGGTAACCGGGATTCATCTGCCTACTGGAATTATGTATTATTCCTACTCTGTATCTCACCTGAATCCTGTACTGAAGCTGCTTCAGATTATGTCGTCTCTTCCCTCAACTGGTGAGGCCTGGCCTGGGGCAGGTATCATAGGAGCCGATTCAACCCCCCACGAAAACAGGAAAAAATGTGTGCTTTTTCCTGTCTCTTACGGTACCAGGGATTCACGGTTTTTAGTAGCTCAATGAGCCGCGAGCTAAAAAACACAAGTTTTTCTCCCTTACGCTGTTTGTGTAAGGAGGAAAAACTTCACGTGAAGCGAATTGAATCGGCCCCATAGAGTCTGCATGCAGGACTGGCATTTGGAGAAGACCAAATTGAGGCTATTGTCTGGGATGTTAAGAACATAATATATAGAAAATCATGGCAGATAATGGCCACATGACCAATCTGTCATTCCAGTCTTTTTTGTATAATTATACTGACCCTTGACATAGTCAAACTCGATCTACTCTATTACCTCAGATGGGAATGTATTCTACCTAATAGGACCTTTTCACTCCTATTTATTGTGTCTCTGATGTTACCTTTAATTTTCCTTACTTGCAGCACCATACACACCATTCACATACCAGTCCCAGATCGCTTTTAACTAACATACGTCCATGACTATTTCATCATATGACTACCTTAAAAATGCTGCTGTATGGATCAGAGGTGTGTGCAGGAGAGAGTTTAATGATTGCAAGATGTTAGGTTCCAATTCTGAAATAGTACAATGAGTATATATATAATTTATTATTACAATACTGTGTTATATGCTAACTGGAGTACATTTTTTCTTTAAGAAGACCTAATATTGATCATTTAACGTTTTTTTGCCCTCCAGATAATGTTTCATCATGACATCATGCATTCTGTAATAATAATCTTTAATAAAGCACCATGCAGCATAGAGGGGCTGTTTATTATTGAAATACACCAGCTGGGTTTCTGTTACACATGGCCGCACAGGTGAAAGAGAACATGGCTGGCTACCAGAGGTTCTTCAGTGGGAATTAAAAATATAAATGTCTGGTTTATAAAACCTCTATGATTATCCTGTAAGTAGCTTGATCCCTTCAGCCTTAATGCAAACTAGATCCCTGATGTTACTTGAATGAATTTATTAAACTATTTGTGAAGTCACAAATAACATGTGCAAGACCTCTCAGAGTCTTAAAAGAGCTAATCTAAACTTTTCCATTATAGTTCTGATCTTCTGTTGTGCTTATGATACTTTTTCAATAAAGGGCTAAGGGCTCTATTTATATACAGCATCCTTCTTATATGGATGATGCTGCTGCAGGCTCATTTAAATAACTCGCCTCGTTCCTTTAGTCCCGCAATGACATCTGATGCCAGCAGGGTCATTGGCTCCTCTTCTCACCAGTTTGTGCTGAATAAAGAGACCCGCATACGCTGTGTCCCATGTGATTATGTAAGCCTCTTAACCATAAAGAAATACTTTTTATAAAATCAAAACTTTGTTTTTTATCAAATTAAAAATTGCAAATAATTAAATAACGGATTGTGTAAAGATAAGAACTAAGGGCCAGATTCAGCTTTTCACTCTCATGGGCAAAACCATGTTGCAGGGGAGGTAAATTTAATTAGTTGCAATCAGCATAACAGGTGACAGCTGATGTTTCCAGCCCAAGTGTAATAACAGTGTAACAGTAACGCTGGTCAGTATCTGTGTGCAAATTGCTAAAATAAAGTATTCTCCCTGCATGCAAACACTGACATTCATTTT
>JABWIB010000717.1:0-15694 GCA_016617825.1 Platyplectrum ornatum | reverse complement strand
AAATCTCTGCAGAATTCGTCAGTTAGTGAATTCCCCCCCTGGTCTTTTCCATGTCTATTAGAGGGAATTTGAATTCACTTGTTGTGTAATCACCAGGGACCGAAGGGGAGGCCAAAACTCCATAGGGAGATTAAAGCTTAATTAATAATAGACTGAATGAGTTGGGATTGGTAACTAAAGGGTCTTCAAAGGACAAGACCCTGGTTCAATCCATTATTTAAACACACCATAACGATAGATATTTGGCAACGAATACACAATGGCGGTCGCAGCTGCGGCAACTTCACAACTATTACTAATGTATTTAACTTTACTATAATTAACTTTAAAGTTTGTTACACTTTTGGGGAATTTAGCCCGAAAACTCTATGGCTCTTTAATGTCCCTATCAGATCCAGAGAGTGTCTGTGTCTGAAAGTTGTACTCCTAGTCTTATAAGTCTCATCCACTCCGCCATAATTTTATTTTCTGGGTGTCGTACAGCTTTCTCGGGTAATTCCAATGAGGGTGCTGGGCTACAACATTCTCCCTAGCAGCAGGCAGTTCCCCGGACTGGGAAGGTAGTGGCAGCGCTTACCGGATTGGCTGGCCAGTCTCCGCTGTCTCATCCTTGCTTTTCTCGCTTGGTTGTGCAGACCAGTTCCTCACTTCTAAACGCCGGTGGAATTCCTCAGCTCTAGCTGCACATCGCTGCAAGCATCTCAGCTTTTGTCTTGCAGCACAGCCTCTCCCTTTTCTACGGTTCTATCATGGGAATGTCTACCAGGATTCTTCTCTGGCATGTTGTTTGCGTTGTCTGGCAAAACAGCTTGCTCCTCTGGGTTTTCCTCTGACTCCAAACTCATGATGGATATAACTGGAGTAACTTTGGTCACCACTATGAAGCCGTGACAGCCAAAGTAGCTATACCGACAGTTTAGCCGCAACTCCTGCTGCCGCAATGCTTCCTGCATCACCCCAGGTCTCCTCACCTCCATCTAAGGACAACACCAGGGTCTCCCTGTCTTGTCATAGTCCCAACTACTACTGTCCACACTGTCCTGCTCCACTGGGTTCGGATCAGGCTTTGGTACGGAGTGGGTCTATGGGTGGCTCCCTTTCAAGGTCCTCCACCACCGGGCCTGGAGCACACTCCTCCCAAAGATCCTCCATCAATGGGCACAACAGTGTCTACGGATCAAGCACTGGACTCATAAAAGCCACCTCCTTGGGATCCTGTCTCTGTAGGTGAGTACCAGACAATTCCAAAGCATTAAGATCAGATAACAATTGAGAGTCCCTGAGCTTTGAGCTATCTTCTAAATCCCCTCTCAACACAGCACCACCATAAACATTCCAATGCTATTTCATAACTGACAGTCCCTTTTATACCTTTTATCTCAAGCCTCTGTCCAAACGCGCTACTAGCACACCATGGACATGTGTTACAGGACCAATCAGACTCCAGTAAGTTACTTACTGTAGCCTGATCACACCCAGGGCAGGCAACATTTCCACCAATCAATTAATAGCAACATGTAACTATATCAACCTTTTCACCTCCCCTGTCATGCAGATAAAACCAGTTCTTTTCAGATTAATCTTGGTTATGCCAGACCAGGGCTGTCACAGATGAATGGTGACGCCTGTCCCCAAAAACACCTTCAAAAGTGAGACATTCGTTCAGGAAATTGTCATTGCTTCACATACCGATCATCACAAAAGATCACAACTGGACACACAAAAACCTGTGTAAATAGCATACCATTCGTCTCTTGTACCTCATGTATCTTGTTACCTCTTGTATATAATTTCCAATTGGTGGAAAAATAATTTTTCAGACATATTCAGACATTGAACATTTTAGATATAGCAATAGCAATCAAAGGGAGTCATTAAAATGAGTTGTGGAGAAATACATGTATGCAGATCAGCGGGGACAAATCACAGGAACAAAGCAAAACTTCATTTCACATCATTTATTGAATTACCACTTATCAGGCACAAGGTGATTGAGGTTAATGAATCTTTTGTTGAATATAATTTGTATTAAAATTAACATAATAAAAAAGTTGGTATTCAGTCTATCTAAATATTAATATCTTGATTTGAGCATAAAGTAATGGCATCATTATTAGGCCACTATTTAAATAATGAATTCAGGAAGAAACAAATAATAGTGTGGATAGAAAGATTTCCATGTTTTGATTCTTTCTATTCATCTTTAATGAATATGTGGGTTTTAAAATGACAGCGGTTATCACTGTTTGTTATGGAACAAAGGCAGATTTATATGATAAATGGTGTTGTTTTCAGGGTTACATTTTATTGTTTCACTCATTGTCAGGCAAAAAGCAAGTGTGTCCCAAGCACATAGCTGCACTGAGAATCTTCTTTGGTTTTTTGTTGGTTCATACTTAAATTCATACTGATCACATCGAGCCTATGTGATCAATTTCCCAAATCCATTATATATATTGTTAGAATTAACATTAGAATTAAGGGGATAACATTATGTGGTAGGATATGTGATAGATAGAAAGATGAGTAGATAGATAGACACAGAGCCGCCATCAGGGGGGACAGCGGGCCTACTGCCCAGGGCCCGGCCATCCCCCCACCCCCGGCAGGGGCATGGCGCCCTATACTGGTGTGCAGGCCCCTGCTGACAGCCAATGCCAATAATGGCGTCTAAGTGTTACGTGTTAAATAAGCCCGACACCCTCCCGCGCTGACATTTTGATCATGACATCCTGGCTTCACGTGGGGGGTGTTTGTGGCGGCGACCCTGGATAGACATATAGGTATGAGACAGATAGACAGTTTATGCTGCTAAACCCCTGGCTTAATTCATTTGTGTGGATCATCAGTCTGTGCGACCCCATTTGATTTGTTTAAATATTCTATCTATCTTTCTATCTATCCAACTATCTATCTATCTATCTATCTATCTTATTATCTATCCAACTATCAATCTAGATCAGGGCTCGAAGTGGGGGTGTATACGGGGGTATACCATACTGGCACTTCTCCCAAAGCTGTAATTGAAAAACTACAAATCTCCATTGACTTCTATTATATTCAGTGTTTTCATACCCCCACTTCTAAATGTCCATACCATCACTTCTAAATTGCCACTTCGACCACTGATCTAGATAGATAGATATGAGATAGATAGAAAGAGAGATAGATAGATAGACAGACAGACAGAGAGACAGACAGACAGACAGATTATTCATTTGTGTGGTTCAGTGGTCTGTGCGATCCCATTTGATTCATTTAAATGTTCCTCCCCCATCCCTCCCCCATCCTCCTCGCATAATTTAGATGGGTGTTGGGACAGGTCCCAATATCTATCTATCTATCTATCTATCTATCTATCTATCTATCTATCTATCTATCTATCTATCTATCACGATAGATAGATAGATAGATAGATAGATAGATAGATAGATAGATAGATAGATAGATAGATAGAATTTTTGTTCCATTACTGTTTTTTTAAGTCAGTGGAATCTCCCATTTATACTTTGTTAAGTGCATTTAATGTATTTCAAAGTTTCTACTAAATCAATCTTCACTTCAAAAAGTATAATTATAAAGTCCTGAAACAATGTCCTATAAATAATGCAGCTTGTCTTATTGAGTGATTTAACTAATTGTATGACAGCATATTCTTTTACTCTGGAAAATAGAGCATCTCAAGGTTAGACACTAATTAAATGCCCCAACATTTAAATAGAGGTCTGGATTACTGGCAAGGATCCCTGCATCTTTGCATCTACTTCACTTTGTATATCCTAAATTACTGCATACATGTTGTCACCTAATACCAGATGATGCAAATGAATGGCAATTAATTTCTTTCATTAAGCGTCGGCAGCATTTTTCCAATATTTTGCTGCTTAGACATATGCATTATTGCCAGCATATACTATTCTGTAAGTTAAATCACAAAGACGGTTAAGCTGGGAGAGGTGACTGATAATTGTCACTAGCAAATAACCTTATGTGGAAGGACACTTGTGTCCTGTTTCTAAAGGCGACAATGATAAATGTGCTTTATAGCGTATTGTCTACAGGCAATTTTCTGCATATCTTTATGCTAGATATCATTTTGGACTTTGTACCATATATACTCGAGTATAAGCCGCCCCGAATATAAGCTGAGGCGCCTAATTTCACCTCAAGAAACTGAACTGGGATAACTTATTGACATCATACAGGACAATGACTCGAGCATAAGCCGAGGGGGACACTTTCAGCACAAAAAAATGTGCTGCAAACTAGGCTTATACTCGAGTATATAAAGTACATTATTTAGTCTTTGGCAAAAAGTTCATCAGTCGGGTTATTCAACATTGTGTATGAATATGGGACTCTTTCACCATTACATTTTGGACAAAAAAGGAGTAGAAAATAAATATTGAAAATAAATGTTGGTGATAGTTTCAGTTTTGAAATAAATTGTGAATATATACAGTAAATGCCCTATTTAGAATAATGTATATGTTATTATAGAATGAATCAGCTCAGGCCCCCGATATCCACTAGGAGATTTGCAGCCATTCTAATTTCTAATGAGGACAATGCACATGTGTAGCCTCTAAAATACTGTACTTCACACCCTAAATCAGACCCTAGATGACTTTCACACCCTAATAATGACCGGCTCTGCACCGGATCCTGCGGGACATGATAATTACAAGTGTAAATAAAGTTTCTGTATGTCATATGGCGTTTGTAGCACTCTCTACACCAGGAGCGCATTGCACATCATACGCCTAGCTACACATGGTCAATAAAAAAGCATTTCTGACAGCTGAACACTTACTTGTTGCAACACATCATTGCAACTTCACTGGGCAGCGCTGGCATAAGTGTCACTATGTGAGAATGATATAAATACAATGAGATAACTCTTACCGGATCTGTTTCAGAGATAATTGCAGTCATTTAGCACTTTGTGTTTCATTTTTTCCAGTGTCCAACAAATGTAGATAATGTATGAAAATTAATTTACTTCACAACATGTCAGTCCTGATGCTTAAATACTAATTATTTCCAAGCGAGGAGTTTTCATTCTGTTCTTCGATGCTTTACTATATAGGAGAAACAAGCTGTGTGTTTTATCTAATGATAAGGCTTTTTTCACTTAAGATGGCCATACACTATAAGATAAATTGTTCCAATCTAAAGATTTTTTCTAGAGTGGGTAAAACCATGTTGAATTGCAGGGGGGAGGTAAAATGAATGTTAGTGTGTGCATGCAGGGAGAACACTTTATTTTAGCATTTTGCACACAGATACTGACCAGCGTTACTGTTACACTGTTATTACACTTGTGCTAAGAAACATCATCTCTCAACTCTAATACTGATTGCAATTAATTCAATTTGCCTCCCCTGCAATTCAACATGGTTTTGCCCGCTCTTGAAAAAATCTTTAGATTGGAACAATTTATCTTATAGTGTATGGCCAGCTTTATACATCAAAGTCGACTTTTTACAGCTCACTTCACGTTCTTCCACCAGAGAAATCTTCTACATACTTTACATGGAGAAGTCTATGTATATTATTAAAAAAAGGAAAAACAACAAAAATCAAAAATTATTTTGGATTAGTGCTGCCTTGATAACTTTTTTGGGGCCCCAGATTGTAACATAAGGGGGAGTGAATATAGAAAAAAGAGGTGTCATTGGTTAATTAAAGGGTAAACCGAGTTGACTTAATGTTAGGGCATATGGATCTGCATGTCTCCACTAAAGGCTTAACATACCCCATTAAAAGCAAAGTAATCTGTTATTCTGGGCATATTAGAGTATATTAAAAGTCTTCTATGGGGGTTACATATAGTTCTGTTTGTATTGTGCTTGTATAGAGCATGGTATGCATATAAGGAGAGGGGTGGTATTCATATAAGTCACTACTGCTGATTTTGGTATTTTGGGATTCTATTATTCTATGTGTAACAGTAGTGATAAACGTTATTTTTTTATTTTTTTTTTGGGGGGGGGGGTGGTGTTTAGGTGGTTGTAGAAGAGACTGAATTTCTATAAGTAATGAAGAAACCAGGAGATATTTATTTCCATTTCACATTTAATCAGTGATTTGGGGATACACCAAACCACATGGGTTTTATGGCTGAGGTCAAGGGTTAACAATGGGGCTAATGACACAACATTCCCAGGCCTCCATTGTCACACCCACGCATCACTGGCCACTCCAATAAGACCTTTCATCGGTTTGTGCCCCAGACCCATTAATTCTGCTCTAGCCGAGGTCGTCCTCGTTGGTTCATACATGTAGTGAAAGTGGATGTAACAGGATCTGCTGATTTGAAATATATTTTGCAAACAAAAGCAGTTTCATCCTTTGCAGAGAATTGGTTATTATTGTACGGTCTATTTTTTAGGGAATATAGCAGAAGNTTCTATATACAAGAGCATGTTCATGGTGCCCAGGGCATTGCGTGATTGCTTGGGCAATCACAAAATAATGTTTAGAGAAGGACGGTTAGTAGTTATTTTAGTAAGGGTATCTTTTTATGTGTGTCCCTTGTAATTGGGGGTCGGTTCTTTGCTGTATCACCTCACCATTAGAATTTCATAATAATCATGCATAACTTACCTTCTGCACACATTTCATGAGGAATAAAATGCTGCACATTTCAACAAGAAAATATCTTCACTTCTCTTCACTTCTCTTGGTTAATATTTTATTGTATGGTAAAACTGAGACTTGAAGTAGGGCCAGCAGGGAAAAAAGTTCAATTATCTGCAACTTCATTTCTAAATTAATTACCCATTTTATTTTCAGAAAAGATGTTTTTACTTGGACATCATGGCTGTTTAATTTGGAATGTGACAACTGGCACAAGTTCTGAAAATGCTGGGGTGTTTTTCTGATCCTCTTTGTGTCTCGGTGTCAGGACGAGAGCATAATTAATACTCAATTTGCTGCATCTAGGATGGCAGGAAATGTCCATTTCCTCTTCTGCGAGAGGGAGCAGTCTGGACTATGATTAATTGCATCTTTTGTTATCATGCTTGATTAGCAGGCTCAGACATAGATTCCTAGTCATGTAGAAAGGATGTTTGCTTTGAGTAGGTATTTTATGTTAAAGCACTTTGGAACTTTTGTCATTAGGCATCAGGATGGGAGGATTGGAAAATAGACTGTCAATAGTCTGTGTCTGTTGTCAAAGACTAGAAAAACTGTGCAAGGTCATTGCAAAGAAAGTAAACATACGCAGAAGGACATTATTACTTGTTAGGTACTTTGTGATCTGTGTAAGCTCGTGCATCTAAGTAAATCCAGTTGGAAGGCAACCGTTTGATCCAGACTTTCAACAAATTCTGTTAAGAGGAGAAGGCAGTTCACACTCCTAAGTGCGTATTAGCATTAGGCCGCTGGTCATTATTTGTTGACCTGTGTTCCCTTTGCATGCATGCCCGTTGTTCTCCTGCCACTAGCCATCTAGTGAAGACCAGGCCCTAGAGAGACTCTACCTCCTGGAAGCAGCCTCATCACATCACATATATGTGTTCATAGGAGAATGACAATAAAAGGTGGTGCCAGAAAGTAGAGACAAAAAATGATATGTTTCAATGCAGCGCTTTAGACAGTTCAAGCTTATTGTAGACAGTCTTTCAATTGTCCTTAATGCGATAGTTGTTCTTGGTGTATATACAAAGTCACTGTGTCAACAGATATGATAAACCGATAAGATAGAAGGCACTTACAGTTCTGCTGGTTGTTTTCAGTCCATAAACATGACTCTGTATTCCGTTGTTGCTTTCTTCCTAAAGTAACAATGTGGCGGTGAACGATCTTTCTTCCTTGTTGTATCTGTGTAGTTTCTTGCCTAGCAGTCCTAGTCTTCCTCTATATCCACAATTTTATGCTCTCTCTGTTAGCTGCTGCACGTGGAAGTCTGTTTGGACGTCTCCTAGCAACTCGCATGCTCATTCTCGATTTTTCAGGAGATGGTTGGGCATACAAGAGACAGAAGAAACTGTATGTGGTGCAATAAAGTTTTATTATGTGATTATTGTGAAGAAAGTAAAAAGTTGCTACTCACAACTTGTATTCGACATTTTATACATATATACAAAATGTCACGCACGCTTTTGCTCATTTTGTGCTCAGCCACACTTTCTCGGACTATACAGGTGCCTCTTTATTTTCAGAACATTCTTGTGGTCACAGGAATGTTATCACAAGATATGTTAGTTAAGACAGCCGATGTGTTTTAACCTCCTCCGGGGTCTTTCTCAAGGCTAGGTTCATGGTGTACCGTCCGTGTCCCTATAAATACATTAAACTCCACCCCTCGTGATTTGATTGGTGAAGGTAACTCAGTGTTCCTAGTATCGGACTAAAGTTCTTACCGAGATAGCTATACAAGTAGAGACAGCTATACATATTATTTTTGTATAGATAGATCTATATAGATCTATATAGAACTTATGGATCGTTAGATGAACAGCTTTTTATATACTGAAAGTACTAAGGGGAACATCATTGCATTATGGTAGACCTATGCCAGGGAAAGCATATATAAGTTTACTATTGGTATGTCTGTAAATATTTAATCTTAAGATTTATAATAGATACATGAATGTGTAACTAAAACCGATGCAAAAGTATGTAAAAGTGCTGATACATATGTTGTATAACGTATACAACATTCAGACAGTATAGAGGGAAAAAAAATGTTTAAACACACAAACACGGTTTTTAATCATTTTATTACAGAAGGAATTGCTTTTATATTACAGAACAATTATTATTATTTCAAAGACTCTTACAGGGACCGCCATGGGTGCAAAATTTGCTCCCAGCTACGCCAATTTATTTATGGCGGTGTGGGAAGAACAACAGGTCTGGAAGGGACACCCTTGGAATCACAAATTAAAACTGTGGATCAGATATATAGACAATATTTTGTTTATATGGGAAGGGACCAAAGCAGACTTGGAACAGTTTTGCCAGTTTCTCAACAATAAAAATAAAAATATCAATTTAACCTTCGACATTAGTCGTCAGGAAGTCAAATTTTTAGACCTGACAGTATTTATAAATAACCGTTGACACAGTGACTTTGTATATACAACAAGAACAACTATTGCATTAAGGACAATCGAAAGACTGTCAACAATAAGCTTGAACTGTCTAAAGCGCTGAATTGGAACATATCCTTTTTTTGTCTCTACTTTCTGGTATTTACCAGTGCAGTATAGTGCACCCTTAGAAACTAATTAGAGTCTAAATAGCCCATTTTTGTTCAATAATAGGTGGTGGGCACTAACTTATCCATAATTGGCTATACATAACTCACCTACATAGAATATATGTTTTTATATTCTATGCTCATCATGGTTACTTCCCCACCTATAATCCCTAATCTCGGAGGTCTACAAACAATCCCTTTGACTTCATGCTTGGTTTGTGCTGTGACATGCACACTTAAGTGTGGGACCTTATAAAGTGCTCAACTGAATTTACCACAGGTGGACTCCAATTTAGCTGTGGGAACATCTCATGGATGATCAGTGGAACCAGGATGCACCTGAGTTCAAGCTGCACGATGAGAGCTGTGAAGGCTTATGTACATGTGACTTCTTTTTATTGTTTTTATTTTTTATCATATTTAAAAAATGTCTTCAAAAACNATTTTATGTTGTCATTATGGGTTATTGTGTGTACAATTTTGAGAGAATAAATTAAGTTACTCCATTTTGTCTGTAACATAACAAACTGTGGAAAAATGAAGCACTGTGGAGATTGTGTAGAGCATCCAAANGGAGAGATTCTGGAGAGAACCTGAGGGTGAATATGTTCTCAAATGAGTCCTAATGATCGAATTTAGGGACACAAGAAGTGTTTCCTTGGCATAAACAACAGAAACTAAGATTATGGCATCAGTGCCCCAACCAGTAATGTCTTTAACCCTTATGAAAGGACAATTGAGATGACAGTAAAAACTATTTTATGGATTTCTACCAATGCATTCCTGTAGTGGGTTTTGTATGTCCCATTCCAATGTCAAACTGATTAAATGGTGAACTGATTATACTAGCCATGTTTGTATTCTGGTTACATATTCATTCATTTTTCACTATTTATGCTGGTCATTGATTGATTGCCCGGCGGAGAAATGCCTTAGACAAGAATTGCCCCTGTATTGCAGTAGAATGATTTTCAGTTTTATAAATTTCTTGTTGGAATGGCTGGGCAGACTGGATGGGCCATGTGGCTCTTCTCTACCGTCACTTCCTATGTTTCTATATGTTTCTATGTTAGGTTTTTCTAATGGCATATAATCAAGCAGTGTCTGTCTGGTCAAGCTTCAACGCCTTCTCTACATTTAACACAAAACCAATCTTCCTATGGTGACATTCGATTTCTGTTCATTGTGTCCAAACAGAACAAGAAATGGACAACTGGGGTATATATGATTTTTACATCCTACAGACCTCTTAAGTCAAATGCTTTAATCTTTACCTGAGCAACATTTAATACCAGTGAGATGAAGATGATCACTTCAGCTTAAAACCAGAAAAATGGTTAAAAATCACCTATTGGACCTGGGACACTCTTCTGCTTCAAACACCAGGGTCTAGTTCTTTGTGATGTGTTCTAGCTGTTGCACTGTTCATGGTCCTAAACCACTGGCTTCTTCTTACTCAGTGGCCGAGGGAGGGTATATGGTTTCCCAGAATGTGTGCACTCTGGTTACAGATTCATGCCAAAAATAAATGTGTCTATATTAATTGTAGTTCACTTTGTATGCTACACATCATCATCAAGAACTGTAATATATATATATTTATATCGGATTGATAGAAAGGCAGAAAGGCCTTGTAATGGCTGGTTGCTTGAGCATGTACTTGCAAGTGTATGTGACTAACGTTTCTGCCATTTTATTTTAAATATAAGGGCACTGGCTAATGGCAGGATGTTTTTGTATCTATATATCTATCTATATATCTGTCTATCTAGTGACAGTATGCAATATAGGTACTATTATTATACCATTCTCTCCTTTTTACCTCTGTAACTTCTAAGTTTAAGGAGCAGGGGAATATAGTGAACAGGTGCTAGAACACAATCTAATTGTCTGCAATATATTACATACACATATAGTAAGAATGAGAATAAGTTGTTATAAACTATAACAGTTTTTTTAAAATGTTGTAATTGACTTTTACTTTCAAAGTCATTTTAAGACAACTGTTTAACAAGGCAAAGTTTTGTGTCACAATTTCTCACGGATTATGTTTGTTTTTCCTCTTCCTTAATCTCTCGCTATCTAGCAGGCCTGACCTGAACACCCCAGAGCAAAATTAAAGCCAATGAAAACATTACAGACATGAAAATTTATGGCGGGACCAACCAAATGCTCCATGTCTGAAAGGAAGCCAGCAGAGATTTATTCTACATTATTAAGTGTTTGTGCCTTGTGCTAGATAAGCAACAAAGGGAGATTTATCAAAGGCTGACACCAGCTCTTCAGAGAGGAAAAACAGACTGCAGAATTTATCATATCATTGGCGCACATGCATGAAATGGGGCGCAAATACACTGTCAACAATGCACATTCTGGGCTGACTGCAGATTGCAGCATATAACAGGATTTAGGTTGCTGCTGGAAGATGACAATATAACACATATATCGAAGTGGAACCAGCTTAACAAGGGAATACAGATGATTGAAGTTTTTCAAATACAGGTGTTTTCAGATTTGCAAACACATTTACATCAACATATGAAACAGACACTCATTTATGATCTGGTATCATGTAAGCGTAATAGACATACATTTATGGGCTCTTTCACAGCCTAAAATTTATTGTAAAAAAAACCAGATTAGCCAGGGTTGCAAACTCTCCCAAAATGTCAGTAAGATTCAAGGATTTTGGGCAATTCTCCTGGTAGATTTACCCACTCTCCCAGGACCCAGATGCAGTGATTTAATAAAATCACATACATCACTGTTCCAACCCCAATTGGTACTATGATTAAGCAAGGGCTTGTTGATGTCACATACGCCCATTCAAAGCAAATGTAGGAAATTTGCAGTCCATGGGGTGGTGCTTCGTGCGTGATTTCTCCCGGTAGGAAGAATAATACAATATTTTGTACCTACTACTGAGTCGCATTGTCTTGCACTGCTCCTCACCACCCCTTTGGTTGTAATGTACCATTCACCATGTAATAAGGTGTACACTCAACTGTGAATCAATTCCTCAATGCTTTGTAACCTTTGTAAACCATGCTTATGAGATTGTGAACTTACACAAGAAGGGTCTGTGAGATCTCTTAATTTAATTGCTGTTTGCCAACATATCCTTCTCTAAGCTTTATTCAGTCTACTGTCTCAACTACGTGGGTATAGGGTCTACTTGTACAGAATACTGTCGTATAGGCTCTACTTGCACCAACTACCTGAGTAAAGAATCTACTTGTACTGGTGTCGTAGATTTACATATTTATGTGTATATAATTTGTGTGTATATCACCTTTATCTATTAAATAGATATTTTTATTACTTTCACTTTAATGTGTTTTACATTGATTGAATGAATATTCATTCAATATATTTTCTCCTGTGTGTCTCCAACCCACTCTATCTTATCCCCGTGTGTATCCTACCACCTCTTTCTATCTTTCTCCCCAGAGGTACACCCATTGGTGTTTCTGGTTGCCTGAAAACCTCCTTTAAGTTTTAGGATTAGTAATACTTCTCTCTGAGAACTCTGCATTTGTTTAACCATATATATATATATATATATATATATATATATATCATCCTTCAACCACTAGTGGCCATCGCAAGCAACCAGGTTCTCAGCTTGCTCCCACCTCTCTCCTTTCTGTTCTTTATCCAACCCCCAAACAACGAAGACAAAGGATGGCAGATAAATTGGCAGCCTGCTCTGTCTCAGTGTGTGCTGAGCTCATTGTTACCATCTGCCAACATTGTCAGATCACTAAACTAAAATTCCCTTCCAGACTGTTGGTATCATTGTCACCTCCATTTCACACATCTGTCTTACCGTGTGTATGACCTGTACTGTCACTCACCTGTCAGGCAGAATAAGAGGGATTTTACTTTGACTGTAAATAAGACATGTCTGTGGTTTACATGGTTAATGCTAGAATAATAGTTTGCAATATCCTAAAGGAGACTCATATTTCACAATATATATAGTGCAAATAAAAATTATTAGAACATTGATTTCTTATTTAATACTTCAGTGGAATTAGGGTAAATATCGTTCTAGTCTGTGGCCAAAATTATTTAAAAAAAATGTCCAATTAAAGGCTAGGGCACAATNATCTGATTGATCCGAATTCCGAATCAATATCATGCTCAGTGCTGTAGAACACAAGACATTAAAATTAAGATGAAAAAAAACACATACTTAGGGGAGTTATAGCCATCCAGTACCTAGAGATGAGTATAGGGGAGAGAAAGGTCTTTTATGATTGACAGGCTTCCCGTCCAGTCAGCTGGGCCGAATGCATTTCACTCATAAAATATCCTCCTCTCCCCTCGGCTGAAGCCTGTACCGGAGCCTGGGTAAGACAGCGGGCCGGCACTTACTAGAAAGATGATTGCTCTAGTGAATGGTGCTGATAATCCACCAATATAAATTGGAATGATCATCGTACCTGACTCTCTTTCTCCCCTAGTGGTCTAAGGGACCACAAAATCCTATCTTTTCCAACACTGAGTTTGTGCATGCTGGTGAGCAGGAATGCTTATATTTTATTTCTGAATAACAAGATGTCAGTGTGCAGTAACTGCTCTCAGCATATAGCATATGAAGATGAGAGGGGGCGAGTCACCTGCTATACTGCCTGCTATATGGCATACTGCTGCTTAGTCTTGTCATTTAATAAACAATGTAAGAGTGTCTGCCCCCTGCCTTGCACCAATGCTAGGGAAATGTGTCCTCGTTATGTCTTAAAAATTCTGTTTATTACAATAATTATTTTTAGTTTATTTTTTATAAAGCAACATGTACTCACAGTATGTTACACATTTTCTATAGGAAAGCCACCGTTTTACCAAGTAAGATGTAAATATAGTAGATGGCTGGATTTCGAGAAAATGGTACTTATTATTTATTGCACAAGTCCCCTTATCGCTCTCATGCTTTATCTATGGAGACTTCTGGCACGAAATTCTGGCTGTTCCTTACTCCAAGCTCAGCAGAGCTTCAGCTTTCCACAGTGTGTGTCACAGATATAATTGCACTGAGCTGGAGTCTGTCCCAGCCTTTTCTCACACTCATTCCCTGTTCTGCAGAGACGAGGAGGTGAAAGAACCAGCCTTGAAAGCTTGCAAATTGCCTAGATGTAAATGAAGCCACAAGAAAATGGGAATAATATGCAAATATGCCATGCATAAAAATGATTGCTCTAACGAGAAGTACACCCCGTTTATTCATTAGGATAATTTCTGTTATACATTGTTTCACAGTATCTTGCATTGTCTCCGGTAATATGAATATTTAGCTTCATTAAGCAAGGCCTGATTTCCATTTTTTGGGCTGCTTTGTGATGATACAAACAATTAGAGTTAAATGATAATGTTAAAAGGTGTGTGGAGTTTATAAAAGCTCCATTTTTTCTCTCACCTATTCTCTGGCTCTGCAGTATTTCTCTCAGACATCTCAACTTGCTATAATTACTATAATAATTTATAAGGTGTAGCGCTACAAAGCAGGATAAGGGTGCAAGACAGTCTTAAATATTAATATAGTAATGGATTCATGAGTCATCGCTTAAGCTGCCATTGGGGGATTTAACTACATATCAGCCACAGTGTTTGAAGTGGGTGAGCCCACTGTGAATCTCCTTGTAGGCTTCCTGTGTCGCTGAGTGCAAGGAACTTGCTGTGTATTCCGAGGATTTGTGACATAGTAAAATCAAGGCTGATTTTAATGCTTACAAAATACATTTTAGCTGTGTTATAGAGACTGTGAAATTATGTTTGATGCCTAGAGCTTGTATTTTAGAACATGTCGGATAAAAATACTGACTGTTAAAAAATACATTTAGTTTTATGCCAATTTTCATGCCTATTTTCATATGACATTGACCAGATTCATAGTGTATAAATAATGGCGGTTAAAAGTAAATACTGAAAGTTATCCTAGAGGTCAAGATTCAGGACATCTCTAATATAATCTAACATACATTGCTCAATAACTGCACTTAGCAAGGGTGGTAGTCATTAGGTCAATAGGGGTTAATTATCACATACATATATACATACATACATACATATATACATACATACATACATACATACATACATACATACATATCTTGTATATAAAGTAATAGAGATATAATATCATAATCTTAAATTACAGAAATACCCATTAATACTTAATAATCCACTTCATACCTTACAATGGTTTTCCCCTTGATGGGACATATGTGTCAGTCAGTGTCAAAACATAGGATCATAGTCTGTATCAGGGCTCAAAGGAGATGGTATGCGATATGGGGCTTGTGCAAGGGGGCAGGGCCTAGCGCCAAAAGAGGTGCCGGTATGCCATACCAGCGTATACTAGATATGTGCGCCGGGCATTTTTTTGGGTTTTGGTTTTGGTTTTGGATCTGGATCTCCCTTCGTGTTTTGGTTTTGGATGTGTTTTGCCAAAACCGCCCTTGTGTGTTTTGGTTTTGG
>JABWIB010000716.1:120559-137857 GCA_016617825.1 Platyplectrum ornatum | reverse complement strand
GTCACACAACATACAATAGGCTTATGTCAGTATTACTTATTTGTTTGGCATGAGTATATAAGANAAATCTTGCTGCTGGCTAGATTCAGGGAAATCAATGCTGTATGTCGCCTGTGCATTTAGCAAATNCAATGTATCGGAGCGATGAATCTCACTGTTGTATGGCCTGCACAAGTCTGTATGTTAGAAAGAACACATGGTAAGTTGAGGAATATACAATATATATGTGTAAATGTATTTTATTTTCNCTACTCAGAGACATGATCGTATCCAAGGCATGGCACCCTGTATTCTGAGATAAAGCCTCAGCAATTAGCGTCATTGGGACCCTCTACATAACACTAGCTTGTAAAGCTTGTTTATTTGGGAAATGGAGGAAATGAGTTTGCCCTTGTGTAGAATAGATGTTAAAGATTTTTAATCAAGATAGCATAACTTCTGAACATGACACCAAGTTTTAAAATGAAAGTCCTAGGGAGAAATTGTGGGTTAATATTTACTCTTTTCACTACTATTTCATCAGGCAACTACATGCTTTGAACTTGAAAAGGTTTCTTGAAGAAAAAAATTACAAATGGATTTTTTTTTATTAGCACTATAAAAGATACTGTAATATGTAGTTTATATACATACACAATAACTTNATTTGGCATCTTAAAAACAAAGTTAAAATTTAAAGTGAAGTTCAATTAAAGACATGTGAACCAGACGCCTGCAGCATCCAAATTATTCGTATACCTGTCTTATTTTAATTCTGACCTTTACACCTAAATTTACCAAACTGCGAGATTGGAAAGTGTGGATGTTGCCCATAGCAACCAATCAGATTTAAGCTTTCAGTTTTGTTTTACACACTGGAGAATGTGAGCTCAAATCTAATTGGTTGCTATGGGCAACATCCCAGCAGTTTAGTAAAATTAGATTGTAGGCTGCAAAAGAATTGTGTCACATACACACTTTTCTTCATAATTGGCTGATCGGCAGCTACCAAAGGACATGTTTATATAAACATTGGACCAAAAAGAAAAGTAATTGATTGGAACATTGCCAGTCGGGTCTCTTGATTTTTAAGCAGGTTTTTAAAACATTTTTCCTGACCAGGTGACCAGGTTTGGATGTAACAAGCAGTCATGGGAGTATAAACATTTATACAGTTTAGGACCTACTGACAGGTTGGAGGTCTGCTTGGACAAGAATTGAATAAGAGTGTACCCAGTACCACATGTGGGCTAAAATAATGTGCATTATTGTCAAAAGATTGTAGGAAACCAGATTTTAGACACATTTCAATTGCTTAATTGAGACAAAAGTATAACTAGTTTACTTTAAGTATATATATATATATATATATATGTATATATATAATTTTATTTATATTTATTACATAATTAAATAAATGATCACTACAGAATCTGATCATTACATTCTTTCCATGAATAGATTTCTTCTTTACATGATGCTGTTATAATACTACATTTCATATGTATGGTTTTGAAATACTGTTTACCGGGTTGTACAGTGGCATAGTAGAAACAGATTAACTCATCAGTCATTTGTATCTTTTTATACAAAATCCACAATTCATGATGCAGATTGTACTCAGTGTCGAAACCTTTAATTTACATAAATAAACAGGTGATATTTTTAACTAGAAATATGAATTGAAATTCATATTTATATAGTCACATTCCAATGTAATGTTGCTACTCAGAATATAAATTAAACAAGACTAAAATAAAACCACATGCTGTAAAATAGGGCACTGGTGAATGGAATTCGATTTCATTAATATCACATTTAAACGTGAATGCTGTATAGCAGAGGGATGAACTATGCCCATATTTTATGAAATTGAAAGTTCATTTTCTTCTTCTTCAGTCTTCCATTTGTTATTTATATATAAGCTTATAATTATTAGGATATTTCTTTAATACAAAATGTAACAGATATAGTAAAGCATGGTCATACAGCTATGCTTATCACTCAGTTAAATATGTAGGAATCCAGGGCACAGCTCATTGTAGTTGTTTAGTTAGTTCCAGTGGGAAATGTAACCCTATAATGACTAATGATGAACTGATGTCCAGTTGTCCATTTAATGTCTGTGGGAAAGGAAGGTAAAGGGGTACTGGATAACATACACTCAGTTGTACAGCTTGTTTCAAAAGGTAGTAGCAAATGACACAAAGCCTTGATAAAGCATGTTCTGTCAATATGTTTCATGTATGCTAACTGAAAAGGGCTCATGATAAAGCTTGGTGTAGTATTACAGCTATTTTGAAACATATTGAAATGTAACTTTATTCTTAAAGATAATTACCGAGGAGGAGAATCTTAAGTATGGTGCTTGACTTCCTGCTTTGTTACTTATGGCGATGTCAGCAGCTTATAGTGTTAAACCTCTAAGATTGACATATTGCGTGTCAAGTAATAATCCTGGACACAAGACATGTTTACATATTTGTAATAAGCATTCAAGATTTATGTTGGTATCATTCTTATCCTTTATTATTTAATTGTATAGTATGTATAATTGTATTCATTGATGTATTTATTGTATTCATAGCAACCAATTACATTCTTGCTGACGTTTTCTAGTATGTAATAGGAAAGTGAGAGCTAGAATGGATTGGTTGCTATGGGCATTTTCCTTTTCAGTAGTTTAGTAAATATATGGAATAACATTTGCATTAACATATGTTAAAAACAATATAGTTAGAAAAGCAGAAAATAAAAATTAAACATTTTGCACCTAGCATGTTACATGTTTTTTTTTTATTACTGCCTTATACCAGAGAAGGTCTGATTGGGATACCTTGGCATATATAAGCAAAATGACTTTGGATAATTGCCAACCTTATAGCTCGTTCCAACAGGAAATGAAAAGTACAAGAACTAAAGTAAAAGTATATGCCCTCTGTAGAACTGATTCCATTGGAAAGTGACAGATGAAAGTGTCTCACAATAAAGCATTGAGCAGCTATACAAGGAAGGAATGAGAGGTGAATGCAGAAACCGGTTTTGCAGCTGGTAAAAGTAGTAATGTGAAGGTAAAAGTTGCTTTGGATTAGGCCTAAAAATTCACCAGGGGGAAGTATAGTGCAGCTGTTAGCTGCTTGTGGCTTCAAAAAGTATTTCACTTCTTTGTGTTTAGTAAAAAGGGGGAATTAGCAGACAATTCCACCCTGGCTTTACTTAGACCAACTTCGGAGTTGTTAGTTGTGAAGTAGGATACATGTATTTCATTATAGTAATTACAGCTAAGAATTCCAGTGCAGTAAAGTCTAGGCGACTCAGACTTTCCTATTCTTTGGGTAATACCTTACAACACATCCAAGCATGGATAATTTAAACAACATGAAAGAAAAAAAAAAATATATATATATATATATGTTTTTTTATTAAATCCTTCAGCTAAAGCTACGTATTTATTCTTTTTCATATCAGTTGGGTAATTTAGTGTCAGAGGTCCATATATTTCCAATTAACTGAACTGATCGAGTGTAAGCAAAAACATAAAAAATCTTATTGGTTGCTACAAGTCATTGCAGTATGTTGGATAAATACCATAATATTGGGTTACATTTAGATCATCATTGGTTTGCATTGATTGAGCAACTGTATCATATTGTTTATTAGTAGTAGTGCTACAAAAATGTTCAATACTTGTAATAGTATCTATGTTGTCTCCTTTCACCTGTACATGCTTGTTTCAGCTTAAGTGAAATTATATGCGTACTATAATTAATTAGTAATCTATTTATATTAAAATGTATGTATGTCTGTATCTTTGATCATAACTTAGTACACATATGCCTTATAATCAGGCAAAAAAACTGTAAGGATATGACATCCCTAGCAACAAAAAATTAGTGTTAAATCCATAGTTTATATTTACCACATGACCAATGTGCCCATGAGAATGACAAACTGTTGGATAAACTGTCATTGAATGGATTCACGGATTACTGCATAGGCAAACGCAGGGGGTTTTCCAGTTGCCCAGAAACCTCCCTTAAAGTTGCNGTATTATAGGTGGGTTATATTAAGTATTATGAGCTGGCACACTGTATAAAGTAAATTCTTTCACAGTATATGAAAATACCCAATATGTACTTTATATNGTGTNTCTACTCCAGACCCTTATATCATGGGGCTTNGAATGGTGCACTATATAAAGTACATATTAAATATAAAGGGGGTAAGGGTATATCACATATTGTAATATATGCAGGGTGTATTAATAGTTTGGAGATTACACTATAGAAAAAACAGTGTGACTACTATATACCAAAATATACACCTGGCACCTAGTATATTTGGAAACCCCCTTTCCAAAATCCTGACCTACAACTGCNGGTGGTGGGTAGGGGCTNACATGTAAAAATAATAAAAAATAACAAATAATAGTGTTGCATCCATAGTTTTCGGGGTCATTAAGATGATTAGATTAAGTCTCGACCCAGGTCGTTTCAGTACAACCTGGTAATTTCCAGGGTTTTCCTAGCAATCTGAACGGGTATAAGTAGGAGATAAGTAAAATATTAAATTGAATATCTATCTGAATCACTTTTCCCTGTAATATTGTTGACCTGGTCACAGTTTTTCTGTTAAAGATCAGCACTGAAGATTAGAAAGCTTTATCTGTGAATGGTATGTTATTCAGGAAGTTTATCCACTAAATATGTTTAAAATAACAAGTCGTGAGTTATTCTTTTGCAGATGTTTTTTTTTGTGTTGGTTGGGACTCATAGCTTTTCATTGTTGATATTTCCAGATGCAGTTATAATAAACACCATAATTTTTGGCTAAGCTGTAGTTTAATTTTTAACAGGATATTATTTATAAATGTAAAATAAGCTTATTTTCTTTTGTAAGAGTTCCTTTTTTAAAATCCGGTTCATTGATTCTTATTATATTCAACATTACCCACATTCTAAAAATATATATATACTTTTAGCTCTAGTCTATTGAGCGTATTCTGCTTATAGGTGCAGAGAAACAGCTCTTTCACAAGAGGTATAAAGAACCTTACTTTTGGGGTAATGCAGGGACAGAATACCCCACTGAATTTATTGACCTCCTGACAAATTTCGATCCTACCTAAGCCTACCTCATTTTCAATTAGAAAAAAATAAATCAATGTATCCAATAAATAGTTTAACAGACTATTTTTTCCTATTTAAAATGCAGAATGTTAAAGTTTAAAAATAGCAATTCAAGGATCCAGACTTAATACAAGGGGGTTTTTCCTGATCACTAGGTTTGGTAAAAGCCTTGAAAAGTGGCGCATGCATAGGTGCCAAAAATTCTGCCCTGATTTAAAATTTGATGCGGTGGGACAGAGAGTGGGAGATTACATCTACAGTAATTGTTGGCTTTAATCTTTGTGGGGATGATGCAGAAATACTATGGTGGAAATTTTAATAAGCAAGGAGAGACAACTAACAAGGATTTCGGGATGCGAAGGGGGTAGCTAACACCAAAATACAGTATCTAATTGTAGATTGAATCTGTGCCTTACTTAATGATTATGGACTTGTTCCAGACTTACATACTATTGAACAATGTTGCAGGGAAGGTAAATTTTATTAGTTTCAAGCAGTATTAAAGTTGAGAGATGATGTTTCCTAGCACAAGTATAATAACAGTGTAACAGTAACACTGGTCAGTATCTGTGTGCAAAATGCAAATATTCTCCCTGCTATTGTATTTCAGTGTGTGTTTCAACACTGTTTTTGCATTCCCCTTCCTTTTCCTTTTGTACCCCCTTTACTTATATAATTCAATAAAAATTTAATGGTTAAAAAAATATTCTCCCTGCATACAAACACCGACATTCGGTTTACCACCCTGCAATTCAACATGGTTTTGCCCACTTGTAATGTTTTTATTTTTTTACCAGTTGATGTTTGTCTTCTATTTTCACCCTCTCTATATAGTCAACTGGATAGATGTAATCCTCAGTTACCTATTATATGGGATTTCTATGAAGCCCATCATGTTTTTTGAAACCTGTATTTTTGTGTAGGCTACTTTACTTTTCTATTATGTGTGTTTTTCACTTGTACATGTTTTGTTTTGGTTTTATTTGTTTTATATCTATATTGTAAATATAAGCTTAATGGTTTATTATTTTTTTATAAGTGTTTTTAGTAATAGAAATAACAGTTATTTTCAGCTGAAGTCAAGCACACAAAATGGAAAGTCTGCAGACTTACTGGAAATACCACACATCGTGAGAAGAATATTAAATCTGTTCATAAATAAGGCTGTGCTGAGTGGTGGGTCATGTATCAAGTGACATAAAGCAGCTTTCTGTCACATTTCTCTCCATTGCCTTCCCATTGAAAGCCCATTTGTTGATACCGTCTTAGGTCACAGCTTGTGTATGAATCTGTTAAATATCATGCTCATATAGCCCTCTAAACTTTTTTCCCAAAGGAGGAAACACTTGTGGATTATTTCAGTCAACAGGAACTGTTCAATCATACCAAGTTAGCATGTAGGTCACTCTTCACTGACGCTGCTAGACATATTTTTCTTAACGCTTTCCTAACTTATTCTGAAGTTCAGTGTATTAATATTTTTTCGCACATTGCTGGACCTCTGTAGATTTAACTCATCCCCTACTAATCTGTGTCTAACAAATAGCATATATTACAGGATTCTATATCCTCTACTATCATTATTACTCCATATAATCCTTGTCTGTATTACAAATTGCAAACAATCACAGACAGCGGCATAGAAATTAAACTGAGAACTATTGCCCTAACAATAAGCTTTCAATTTGCCTCTACCTTGAAATCCTTTGAAAAGGAACCTACTAATTTTGTGGGTCATACTTTGGTTCTGAATACAGATCAGGGTAAAGTTGTGGACATGTACAAGATAGGAAAATAATACAAAATAATACCATTACTTGGATAGCCAATTGTTGAATCAAGTGTAGGAACATACTATAATGTTTGTCTGGAATTTGTCAGAAAGCTCCAGCATGACTCGACTAAAATATGATATAAAGTATTGTAGTCATCAGATACAAAAGATTCTTTTAATCCCAATTGAAAGCCCTATGTGTGAGGCCCAACACTGGCAATTGGCAATCAAACGCTATCCCAATAGTTTGGCATCTTGTATGGATGACGAAAACCACAGGGCAATACTCAAGGCAACCAGCCTCATAAAAATAACTCTTGAAAGATTGTTCCTCATTTAGTTCACATTCACAGAGACAGCCCTAGTAAAAAATATGAAATGGAGCCCCCATCCACCGGCAATCGCACTGGGGGAAATGTGACCGGTCCCAGGAATTAAGTGCACACACTGCACAGTATGCTCTGCGTGCCACTGACTGCTGTGTGGCGCACTTGTGCAACTATAAGGTTACGTCGGCGTCTTTACTTAAGCACAGCCGTGGGGCATCAATATAGCTCCCGAACAGGCCGAGAAAGCTTTCAGTCATGGCGGTGGTGGGCTAGGGCAATACAGGCACGGGGCCCTTATAAGCCCCTGACCCTGCGGGGCCACAGGTGGCTGCCTATGCCTAGGGCCACATAGGCTGGTAAGGACTTACCCCATCTGTCATGTTGATATAGTATATATATACATATGCTAAATAGTATATATAAAATGTAGGCAAATGATGAGTCTGAAATTTTAATGAATGAATCTCTTAATTTACCATATCAATACTCTATAGACAGTATGTATAAGTATCATGTTTTATACTGATAAATATGGTGACTAAATGCTTAAGTCTAAGGGGCCTGTTTGTAGTATGTTTAATCCCGCCACATTTAAGTAAGATCAGAATTTGGTGAAACAACAACTTGAGTCTTGTTGGTGACTCAGTGAATCTCTTTATGGTCACATCTTATAAAACCTACTTCTTGCGGTATAATACACCATTTCATGAAACATGTCAAGGTTTAATCTACAAATGTGACACGTGGTGAAAAGAGAGATCCACTGCATCTATGCACAGCTGTCAAATTAGTAGCAACTGCTAAATGCTTTTATTTCAGCATGGACCAATATGTTTCTAGCACCTTGTTGAATCCATGCCACAAAGAATCCAGGCAGTTCTGGGGCAAGTATGTTGATCAAGTTTCAAGATTATAGATTTTTGGAATTTTGAGAATTCTTAACATGTCATGTATTTGTTTTAACCTCTGCATATAATGAGACATCCACGTTGAGTAATGGAATCACTAGTAACTAGATTCTGGTCTGTCATGTCTTATTATTTCTAAAGATGATTAAGCAAAGTGTAATACGTATCTGGAAGACATTGAATAATTTGTTAATTCACTGTAGGTTTTTTTTTAGACATTACATTAAATCTCACACATTAGAATAATTGCACTTAAATTTGGTGAGCTACTGCATTTCTGCAAAAATAAGTTGTAAGTTTGACCCCTTCCACTTGGCATAAATGATTGGCTATTTACTTTTGCATTTATTTATTATTGCAAATAATTAATATTAGCTCTCTAAATCATCTAGATTGTCTAGCTTAATAATCATCATATCATTGTCATTATATTTATTATTATCCCTAGAAAATGTTTACCTAGGGGTATTACTATAGCCAGAGATATGGTAAAGCTTGGACCAAAATTTTAAAGTACATAAGTACATAATTTGCTTGTAAATGTGTATGTTTAATATTGTGACTAAAATTAAATAGTTATATTTTTTAGAAAATTATACATTTTATTCCCGGTATTACACACATAAATGTAACATATCTATCTCAAGGGTAGTCTCAAAATTGTTATTGTCCAGTTGGAAATTATATTCTCGGGGAAACTGATGCAGCATCATAAAATTGGAGTGGATTCCAAACTTGCAATTTTTGGAACGGTTTCCAAATACAGTTATACAAGAAAAGAAAATTATTTTAGTAAAGGAAGATGGTATATAAGCAAATATACAGTTTATTTTGTGACTACCAAGCTATTGCCTAAATTTACTAAAAAGTGAAGATGATGACCATAGCAACCAATCAGATTCACTCTGTCAGTTTTATTTTACACACTGGAGAATGTGAGCTCGAATCTGTTGCTATGGGCAACATCCCGACTTTTCAATTTCACAGCTTAGTAAATTTTGGCCTAGATATCACAATGTTACATGGCATGGGGTGTCTATTAAAATAATCTTTTGTTTAAATTGAGTTTTTGCAGAGACATTTCTGGAATTATTTTTCTTCCTTTCACTGATATATATCTGTGTATGAATAAAGAAACTGAAATCACTATTTGACAATGAATGCGGAAAAATTCCATTGGAAGAATATGTCTAGCTTTTGGCATATAGAACATAATTCTGCCTTCTGAGATAAATCATCATGGAAGCTCCCAGTCACTAAAAGTAAGGCTGTTTTATCCATCAGTATCAGTACAGTATGTTTTATCCATCAGTATTGGTATGTATAGCCATACATTTTCTTGCATTGATATATGCTGCTTCTGGTGTTTAATTTGCATGTTACATTCAGTCACGATCGTGTATTTAAGTCTGGGAACATTCTTGTACTACAGGTAGCAAGCTTCTGGTCAGATGTTTAAATTAGTTATTATCAGCCATTAACTGGGACCTAACAGTGAAGAAAAATTGGGAGCATTACAGCTGAGCTTCCCAGCAAAAGTAGCATGTTTATCTTCTCACTGCTCTTATAAACAGTTGCCTGACCTTTAACCATCCATGATGAATGTANAAAGTTGTTATGTATTAGAAACTAATTTGATCATGCACGTTTATCATCCACCAAGTTATGGTATAAATATATACATTAGTATTTTACATGTGTTTATAACCTGCGTCATCTCAGGGAGGTATATCAGTGATGAATTTGTGGATTGTATACTTTGAATCAAGTTCAGTTTACGGCTTTTTAGTTGCTTGTCTACTTTTTATTTTTTATGTTTCTAAGAATATAAAAAATATCTAAACAATGTGAATTGTTACCATAGTTATTTCTTGGTTTTGAATAAGAATTGGATATATTTGTGTTTCCACTGCTAGGCTGTAATTTCTCATATACTCTTTTTTGTATATTTTTTTTCTATTTCATTTCTAAAATTTCATGTTTCTAAACGATAATTTGTTGGCTGTAAGAAGAGGAAATAAGACAAGGCAGTTGGGAAATAATTTATTTACTTAAAACAGAATGAAAGAGTTTAAAATGTATTTGCATGCTTCCAGTGCAGTCAGGGAAAGGACTACCAGGCTTGGACAGAGATGGTCCTTGGCTTCTATTTTGTGCAGCCTAGAGCAGAGAAATTATGGAGAACTTATTAAAAAAGAAAATCCTTCACTGTACAATGACTTGCTGTAATATTATATTATAATAATCTGTAATATATGTGACATCACATGGTGGTGGAGAATCTATAAAATATGTGACATGACATGGTGGTGGAGAATATGTAATATATGTGACATCAGTAGTCATGGAGAATCTGTAATAAATGTGACATCACATGGTAGTGGAGAATCTGTAATATATGTAACTTCACGTGGTAGTGAAAATGTGTGGAGATTCTGTAATATATGACATCACATGGTGGTGATACTGGACCAGAACTATTTTTCAGTCTCAGACTGTAAAAGTAAATTTTAAAGTACCATATATTTTATGTGCTAAAGTGCTTCCCTTGGTTTATACTTGGGTATATACAGTATGATGATGTTTCTGTTGTGTCTGTTCCTAGTTATCAGTTCACATAACCGAATCCCGATCACATGGATCAGCCAGCTCTATGTACTAATACTGTGCTGTATGGGTTACAGCATGGCACAGGAGCTTTACATTTCCTAATATGCCTTATATTAACCCTGCACATGTGGGAATAAGGGGGACAGTAGAGACATAAGATCTATAGGACCAGAGACAATGCAGTCATATGGGGGCAATGATCCCAGTTATTTTTTAGGTGAAATTAGGTGCCTCTGCTTATACTAGAGTATATACAGTAACTTTTCCTTTTTAATAAAAATAAAGTGGGTTTTAACTCAACATGTTATACTTATGTGCTGTAGGTGTTATTTCAAAATCATTATATGCTTTTGAACATTTCGCTACAGTAAATTTGGTTAAAGGCCTCTATGTAGCTCTTCAAGAGTTAATAGGGATCCACAATACGCTTCTGTGGAGACTCTGGCATATATTTTCAAAGAATATATAGCCGGTTCCTCCTTGCACTGAACCTGGCAGCATCGTTCATAGAATTTACAAAAACTGTAAGCCAATGTCCCACGACATCCGTAGATTGGCTTCAGCTTCAAAGGCGCTTCAGCGTTTTCAGAATAGACATACTATGCATGCACCGGGACTGAACTGAAGACACGTCTGGATTGANCGAAGAACACTACGGAAATAGTATCCCGGGGGTCTCTCCACACCTAACCCATTTTCCTCCCTCTCATAACAGATATTAGAGGGAGGACAGAAATGTGCTTCCTTAACGCCATCTTGAGATGGCAATGGTTTACTGCTCGGAGCAGAGTGATAAACTCCACCCAAGGTGTAATAAATATCTGTTGCTTCATTTTGAATCAATATGGGCAGAGCTTTAAACGTCCTCTATTTTAGACTAGTTATACTGCAAGTCATTCAATTTTATGTCATTGCCTATATTTATGAGTTATGGAGACAGAAGCACAGAATTTAGCATATGGTTTATAAACCCCATGCTAGAAAAAATGATTCTGCCCAAGATTGCAATACTCATGATCCTACTTACCACATACTATGCAACAGTCTCCATATAATGATCAGATTGCGTGGTACATTGTATAGTGATTGGTGTGGTAGCTAAATATGTTTAACTATCTGACAGGGAAGTTACAATATTGTAATGGAAACATTTTAGTTGATATAATACAAATATGTGTTTCCTCCATTCCAATGACTTTCATGTAGGTACCGATATCATGAGCCTCATATATCTTGGTTCTTTTTCTTGTATGCTTTATTTTCCCTGCTGTCCAATGCCAGACAGTACTTTAGCATTAAACAAGTAAACAGATGATGATTATAATAAACATTATACAGTGTCAACATAATAAATGAGTGTGAGAGCTGTACGAAGAATGGTCAGATAATAAAAAAAGAAACTCTCCAATCCTATAGTAATCTGTTGATGTAAATAATAGTCATAAATAGGTTTCCTCTTTTGGCTCACATATTTCATATATGTTCATACATTTTAGTGAATAATTGTATGCTTTATTATTCATTCTTGAACAATTAAGACATGTGTTCTGGTAAATAATGGCAAATAATCCTGAAACTGACAGACTGTTATCCTTCCTGCAAAGTCTTCACACATTTTCCAGATATTAAAACTGGATGTAAATTTTTGTGGAATCAAATGTTGTAAATGAAAAATTAAAATAAAAGGAAAAAGGGAGTTGGCTAAATGTCACTGCAGCCTTTTTACTGTGTGAACTATGATCTTGCTGTGAGAATTAAAACTTGTGTGGGTGTATTGCAATGTAACAGAGCCGAGCCTTTTATCAATTAAAGGCTGTATTCTTAGCTAGTGCTTTTATACTCTATAATAAACTCCTTAACTGTTCCTAAGCTCTGTTACTGTCATTGTTTATTAGCATTATCTATATTTTTTACATATTTTTAAGCGATATTTTATGCTGTTTATGAAAGCTGTTTGCTGTTTTGTGTCAGTTTTCATTTTTAGATGATAGATAGCGTTTATAGTGTTTATTTAAAATGCAGTTTTCATATATTTGTCTGGGAATCCTGCTGTAAGAGATAGACACTAAAGCAAGAGTCCTACCTCCCAACTGTCCCAAGTCTACCAGATTTTTGGTGGCTGTCCCGCAGTTTCACTTGCCTTCTGTTTTGTGATCTTTTTTTTTTTTTTTTATTAAGATTTTTAAATGTATTCTACCCCATTCGTCACAAAGGTCTGGGCTTGTGTGGCGTCAACAGAAGTTTGGGCGGGTTTGGGTGGAACTTATTCTGCCTCATTTTCACCGATGTTGGAATTTATAATGAGTAGCCAGACTTGATCCTTATGATCTTCCAACAGTCAATGGTTTACAGGTCTCTTCATAGAATGACAGGAGAGATAATTACTACTACCGGTGGTCCTTTACACATGTTAGCAATGAAAACACATGTACTACTACAAGCTGCAGTACTGGAAAAATGGATATCAGATTTGAGCTCTCATTTTCCAGCATGTAAAATGAAACTGAAAGCTTAAATCTGATTGGTTGATGCAACATCTCCATTTTTCCAGTTTAGTAAAGTTAGGCACAGGCAATCATGGACCATTGCTAGATGATGGGTAGGACCGAGTTAGGCCATCACTGCATTATTGCCTGTCCATCTTGNAGCAGTGTTTCCAGATAAATACTATCAGTAACAAAATATATTTTTTTCTGCTTTTTTACTGTTANATATGGATATAAAATAAATCTATCTATGTTTCTTTAGTCCAGTTCTATCCATTAAATATGCATTCATTTTTTTATTAATTCAGTTTCACTAAAAGCAATACCAAGCTAAATTCAAATATTGATAAATTGAAATATTCTAGCAGCACCATAGAGATCTATGAGGCTGAGTATATATATTAATAATGGATCTCTAGAAATGTTTGGTGACAAGTTAATCATATCCTTTGCTACAATACCCTGTCTTTGTTATTAGATTATTAGCACCTTCATGAGAAGTATGGTGTATATGTATAGCCAAATTTAAAATCATCTCTGTTTAAAATGTATCTTATTTTTATTGTATAAACTGCTTCAATAGAATCATAGACAAAGTCTGGCGAAATTTTTCCCAAAGTATTATATTAACAGTAGCTGATTGAGTCATAAATGATTGCTATGCTCGATGCTTAGCTGCTATATACATTCTCAGAGCCCAGGCAGCACAGGATTAACCACATGCTTAAAACAACAAACATTAGCGTAATATTTCATTTTTAAGAGGAAACATTTGTGTATATGTACGTATATACAGTACCGCATGCACCTGGCATCTGCATTTATGTTTAAGAAAAAAAATAATAAATGAGTGTATGAAATAACCATAATTCCTTCCATAATAAATGCTCAGCAAATTATTGTCACATTTATTTATTTAGTTTTTTGTATGGGTTTTTTTCCCCGTTCTATAAATAGGTGCATTTGGCCATTCTCCTCAAATGCCTAATTTTAGGAGTAAGACTTTTGTTGGAGTGGAGAGTGTAAAAAGCTGTTTATAAGGCTTCTTGTGATGCCACAGGTAGGCAGTCACATATCAGAAATCATGCAGACGAACCTTCCAATAATTGTACTTTAAGCAAAAAAAAAAGGCTCATAAAAATAGCTGAGATCATTCAGCAGTTATCAAGAAACAGATTCTGCAGTTTTATAACACAACGCATTAAAGTATATGCACTCTTAAAAGGCAATTAAAACGTATACTTAAAAACTATAAAACATTTTCTTTTCATCTGGAACATTGAGGGCAGATTACTACACATTAATAACGTTTTGTTTAGAGTTCAGTTTCTGATGGCTTCCAAATGCAGTCTGTGTAGATTAACCAGAAGGAGTCCAGTTCTCTTTTAAGAGAGCTTGTAAAGGAAAGCAGTGTGGTAAGATTGTTATGAAAAGCTAGTGTATTTAGGAAATAGCACTTAGCAGGGTCTCTCTGAATGTCTGCCAGGTCAGGAAGCTGAAGTGCAAGGCTTGGCCCTCATTCAGGCCCCCCCAGTCCCAGTTCCTTGACCACACAGTACGTCAAGATCATGTCACAGACAAACCAGGGAAGAGCTGACACGCCTATGGACCAGCTTGGCACAGATATTTTCACATAACCCAGCGATCCTGAAACAAGGGAGTCAGGCACATCAGGGGCAAAGGCACATGTTATTTTCATAAATAGAAAGTCATAAATAATATGTGAAAAAGAAGTATGAGAATTGAGGGTGTTTGAATTGTATGCCATTTTTTATACAAATGTGTGACACATTATAGGGCATGGGAAACTTGCACGTATACTACGGTTTACCACAAGGTTTGCAATGCTGCTGGAAATGGTGAGCAGAGCATGTTCAATTAGAGTTAATTGCTAATTGATGATGTCAAGATTTAACAATTCATATTTGTATCCACTTTTTGTCTACATCGTGACTGGCAAATTTGGATTACCCATTATGATTGGCTGTGGACAGTGACGGATCAATGATTAGACATGGTAGTGTTATACCCATAGCTTTTTCACCGCATGATTATTTAGTATTTTTTATATTAACTGAATAACAAAATTAATAGTTGTGCAGTATAGTTCAGTGTCTTATACACTTTGCCCAAAATATTTGTCTTATTATATATACTGTATGTATACTTGAGTGTAAGTCGACCTGAATATAAGCCGAGGCACCTAATTTCACCTAAAAAAACTTATTGACTCGAGTATAAGCCTCCCCCATTATGTCTGTCTATAGATCTTCCCCTATATGTCTTTATTGCCATGCTGTAACACATACAGCACACTATCATGCCTGTGTCAGTTCTGTGGGCTCAGTGTGGTGGGTGAGTTGTTTGCTTCATGCCAGTGTCACGCACTCCCCCTCCTTTACCTTAGCTCCATCTTAGCTGTGTTCAGCTCTGGTATCTGGGGACAGAGAGGAAAACACTGCCACACAAGAGGCTGCAAGCCAGACCATGCTAGCTGCACTGTGACTGACTGGCTTTAAAGCAACAGCTGATCGNTGTGGTCAGGATTTGGCTATATGGACTGATAACTAANACNGACCCAGCAGCACATCCCTGCATCATCCAGNACTATGACTTGAGTATAAGCTGAGGGGGTACTTTCAGCACAGAAAAATGCTGAAAAACTCAGCTTAGACTCCAGTATATACGGTATGCTAAGATGGTCTATGTGATAATCCAAGAGAGAGGCCAAATATGGACAGACAGCTGTGGACAGACAGCTGTTTCGTCCTTTTATATATTTATTTATTTATATATATATATATATATATTTATATATATTCTGTTGTTTCTTCAAATATGGTCACCATCTAATGATGGTGGTCCAAGATTACTGTCAGTGGTGAGTCTTTCCTCTTTTTCCACAAAAAATACATCAGAATCTTCTTNTGTGCAGCACAAAACATTAGGAAAAAAATGCTTGCCATGGTCTGAAGATTAATGTGGACTGCTGGATCATATTGGAAGATCATTGTAATATGATCTAAACAAGTATGGGGTGTTGGTTTTCTATAGATTTTATCATCTTATCAGTATACAGTGCTTAAGTGGATGGAATAAGCAGCATTCATGACCATTGACAGTGTTATATTCAAGCATCCTGGTTACTGTGTGATGCTATGTAACGATCATGATTAATCTGGGTTATTTGTGTTGGGGTTGTGTATTTCAGAATTTGACACTTGTGAGCTATTTATTACACATATCAATGATCAAGTCTTATTGTAGCCATTGTCTTTGATCATGATTATTCTCACTTGAGAATTTTATTTATCATTAGTATATCTTCTGCATGAGCTACTTCAGGAATGGTTCCATCTCCTGCTCAAAAGTGAAGATGTAGATGATACCAGAGAAAAGGCGAGCAAACTATGCATCTGTCCTTCCTAGTCCCACATACAGATAACAATACTTTTAGAAATAAAGCAGAGTAACTCTTCCAAAATGTGTAACTTCATACAGAAATATGGGGCCAGCAATAAGTGGGCAAACTAGACACCCTAATCCTGACTCACAGGAAACAATTGGTTTCTTCATACTGTATATTAGCAGAATCCATTGTTCCATGGGAGTCGGCATCGGCATTGGACATTACAACTGATTGCTCCATTGACCCAGCAGAAAATGCTGTTTAAGATTGTAGAACAGGTTAGTTTAATACATTCCTCCCTTCAGGATATCTCAAATGGGAGACACAAGTCACAGACGTGATGCTTGATTACATGAATCTCAGCATTGAGGAGTAGGGGACAGAGCTAGGATGCAGTGATTTTCATTAAATACCACAACCCTGTTTCACAGCTGACTAAATCCAGACATATAGCTGGGCTCTGCTGGACCTAGCCTTCCATACAGGAGAGGGGAATCCCCTAACTCATACAAGCTTACTGAGACCCCTACCTTCAAACTTCAATGCCATGCTCACTTCAACTAGGGATGAGTCAGAATTCTGGATACTAGCGGACACTACACACTTCCTACATTCTGCTTCCTGTCCTGTACAGCCAGCACTGGAAGTAGTTCCAGGAAAGAGCTCTGATCTGT
>JABWIB010000716.1:105508-117504 GCA_016617825.1 Platyplectrum ornatum | reverse complement strand
ATGTATTTATTTATAATAGAAATGAAACCTTTGATTAATGGGTATTAGGTTTTTACATCCCATAGTTATGCTGTGTTATGCAGTGTTTTATATTATCCCCATTATGACAAATATAGAAAATATTTCCAAATTATACCTCTCCCCCCAACTCCAATATTCCTGAAATACATTTGTAAAGTATAGCTAATTGAGAAGCTGATAAAATTGACATTTGAAATGTTTATATATATATATATATATATATATATATATATTTATTTATGCAAAACTTAATATTACACCTTCATATTAATAATATATAGAGATGTTTACCTAAACTAATAAGATGCAGGATTAAAGGGTATTGTAAGGGTATTTACTCATTTGTTTCTATGTAAAGTGTAAATAATTNAAATTTTAAAATTAATTTCTGTTTAATAAAACAACGCTGTAGAAGTCATTAGAAACCACAGACTGTATGTTTAACACAATTCCATTTATCAGACTAACTTTGCACATTTAATCAAACACTTTCTCAATAATGTATTGATTCAAGATTCTCACATTGCCTGCTGTTTTCTTAAAAAAAAGTTTATTAATAAATGCTCCCTCTTCTACTTCTGTGGGAGAGAGACTTGCTGGGAACTAAGGGTCACTTTCCCAGGCATCCTTGTATCCAAAATTGACTTCCTGGTGGCTGTTTTCTCTTGTTGTTGTCCCCAAGCATGTATCTGAGCTGTCAACGAAGACCATATATTCCAGGGGTACATCTACAGGATCATTTTGAATGGTGTCTACCCACGATGGTCACTGCAAAGCTTTGAACAGAACATCAGTTACACATGTCAAAAAGCCCAACTGCGTGTCCTATTGTAACATATCCATCAACCCTTAAATAGATCCAGGCCTTCAAGAACATAGCCCTGTGTTATCTTTTTACTGAAGCTAAATCTCCAAATATGAATCGTTCTCAATTTATATACTCTCATATATTAATGTTTGCACTGTCTGCCAGTAGGAAAGGTGGATGACTTATATAAATGATTCATTAAAGGCCCTAATGGTTGTCACAGTACATAATTACACATTCTATATAGATTTTCCCAGAATCTAAATTAAGCTTGTGCATAAACATGTACAAAATAACTTTTAATAGTATGATATAGTTATAGTTATACTGTCAAGATGTACTGAATTATTCCACCAATAATTTGTTTATATATATATATATATTAAAAATTTTATATATATATATATATAATAAGCGGAAGGGGATATTTAATACTCTTATTATACATTGAAGATAGAAATGTGTAATATGTATTTTGACCAACTAGTTTATAAGCAGTTTTTTATGTGTTTAGCTCTGGCCAGTGACCAGAGGAAAAACCGCTAGTTACTAACAGTTGCTAGACATTGTTTTCAAAGTGGTGCTGGAAGTAGTGTCTTTTGCTCTTATTCCGCGCTCTTATCTTGACTCGCAATATGCCGTTATTATGGCATGTCTTCCAAGCATCTGGTTGCAATCCATGAGCGGTGCCAGAATTTTTCGAAATGTTACATATGCTAAGGAAGCAGCTGGAAAGAGAGTTGGGTGGTGCTTCTTGACATTTCTTTCTTTTGAAGAAGACAGAAAACTGTCTCTTAATTAGCCCTGACGAATATGTGGTTCAGTCTGGCACCATTTTGAAATTGATGTAATGGAATTCGTGGTGAGTTTTGAAGTACAAATGATGTTGTTTCCAACCTCCATTCATTGTATGGAATGTAATTATTTTATACATTCCATGAATGTAAAGATTTGAGAAGGTTAATATATTTTTATCTTTACACTTGTAAAGATAAAAATACACATTGATGCAAATATATTTGCATTATAACCAAGGGGTAGATTCATAACTAATATTATTATTTCTTCATTTGTTTTGGTTAGTTACTGCATGATATATATATATGTCCCATGTTTTTTTTAAATTGTTGCCATTATTATAACAACGTTTAATTCTAAATATGTATATTTTAGATATAAGCTTTAATAGTCTTTATTTTCCATCTTTGACAGATTAATACTTGCATTTAGTATGCATCCAGATCTGTAAATGTTGGTTTTATGATTTACATATCCCTGCAATCACTGCAATGGGCTTCCAGTAATCATGTGTTCCCTGTTATACTGCGTACACTGCTGACCTTGCAATTACTCAGCTTTTTAATTGCCAGGATGACAACTGCAACACCCATGCANGCTGAAGCCAGTGACATGGGTGTGAGTAAATTATAAGAAGTTTTGTGGTGCCTTGGAAGTAACGTTTATTATATTATATAATAACGTATGCTTTTGGAAATTGCATTTTCCTAATACTGTTGCATGCACAGAATACAAAAATGACTAAATTAGATCTGATTACATGGTAAAGAGGGAGTGATGTAATCTGAGTCATGTCCTTTATCATATATTTTCTATATGATAAAGGACCCTTCGCAGGGGACATAGCACACCAATATCAACAATTNGATTTTTAACTTGTACTAGTTTGCATTCAGAATGATACTATACTATCCACTTTCTTAAATAAGTGTGCACACCTTTAATTGCTACTTTCAATACTGGGAATTCCTGGAAACACTCAGGTGATTGTGCCAAGCTTCATTTTTTACATTTTTGCCTGGAAAATATTCAGAGAATTGAAAGAGATAACCAAAGATGTTCATTTTGTTGGTACTTTAATTAAGATATATGATCCTTTTAGTAAATAATGTAGGAGAGCTAATTGACTTTGATTAAGTACAAATTAAGATCACACTTGTGCTGAGGTGGGTGATTTACATTCCAAAATGCTGTCAGTTAAGTGTGTTGGACCAGATAAGATGTGATTACTGTGAATAGTGGAAGGTTTATTGTAGGTCTGGAGAGCCTCACACATGATGTTTGGGAGTTCGTAAATATGGACACGTTTTGTGGGGTTTTTTTTGTTAAAATTTCACACTCTTTCTGTGATCTCCTTACAATATCTCTGGTGNCTGAGATAAAAGAAAGACTCATATGCCTCCAATTACAGAGGGAAAGGCCCTTGTAGCTCTACACACCAGCAGAGTATCATTATTCTTATAGTTTAGCATCAGCCGGACAACCATACATGTTAATATTGGAGGTAAAATCTATATAGGGTACAGTTTTAAAAAGTCAAACACATAGGGNTATATTTACTAAGCGGTGAGATTGCAGTGAGATTGGAAAATGGGGAAGTTGCCCATAGCAACCAATCAGATTTGAGTTCACATTCTCCAGTGTGTAAAATGAAACTGAGAGCTTAAACACATACCCCTATGTGTTTGACTTTTTAAAACTGTGCAGCATTTATCCATAGAAAGAGGCTTTGTGGATTACAAAATGACTTTTGCTTGTTTTATAATTGATAAAGCTATAAATTTGTGGTCTCTTTTTCATTGCTGTATGCAATTTGAAATGTAGTTTATGAAGAAGCCCAAAGAAGAATGATCAGACTGGCTGGAACTGACAGGAGTGTTACAGTAATGTGCGTAAGTATAGATGATGTGTTACAACAGCAGTATGCAGCAAAGCATCTCTGGAAATTTAAGTGCACTTGATCTGTGACTGAACAAGCAACTGGTGGGCATTGTACAGACAAGANTATGCGAGATGATGACATCATTCGCAAGACTTACTGTCTGCAAGTTAACTAAAAGGAACCATGACTGATTTACCTCCCATCACATCTTGAAATGTATGGACTTTNTGTGAACAAAGAATCCATATAGTTTTGTGTCCTAGTTTTAATGCCACAGAATGTGGTTTCTGTTTCTGTTCAGTGCGCCATTGTCTATTGGTCACTTCCAGAGGATAACTTACCATGCCACAAAGCATATTTTGAGTTTACCTCACAGCTACCATTAGATTGAGGTAGATTGTGAGAACAGAGGAGTATAGGGAAGGGCCTGCGCTAAAAGGTAATAATTTACCATAACACTAACCCTTCNCCAAATCTCCTTTCTATCACCCTAACCTTAACCCTTTATAAATAACAGTTTAGCCCCAACCCACCACTTCTATGATCTTAACCATCTGCCTCCTACAGCCTAATCTTAAACTTCNTCNGTCTAACCATCATACTCTTGCAGCATAACTCTTAAACTTNNCCTTCTAACAACCTAACCCTCCATCTCTATAACATACTAACCTAACACTAACCTGCCACAGTACANCCACAGTTGGGTCACATTAGCCCCGCCCACTCAGAAAGATACGTATACTAATTCTTCTTAAAGAACTTCTCAAAGAAGTTGTACCATTGTCAAAATACAGTAGTTGGAATCAGGAAATTCATTCCAGTTCTACTCATTAAATAGAAAGGTGAACTTAAAAATTTACTAATGACAGTTCGTGAAATTGCACATTACCCTGTTGTCTTTCATATAAAGCCCCATAATATTACCACTGCATTGTACTATAGTATAGCTTTTATAGTTCTTTGTACAAAATGTATGTAACAAATATTTCATTACAGCATGAGCTGACATCAAATGTCCATTATATATATAATTTTTGTTGCAAAATTCAAAAATATTTTGTATGTAATTTGCCATTTTGGAATTTTGCCAAGTGTCAAGTTTCTAAATTGATGCAAACTCAACAATGAGCTAAAATCGCCATGCAAACTGACCTGAATTCTTCATCTCCTTGTGGAAAAGTGTTTATAANGTAGTTGGGAAAAAAGTACAGACCAACAAAACCTACATTAAGGGGCCGATTCAATCTCTGTTTGCGCATTATTTTCTCCCTTACACAAAGAGCCCATTGAGCCGCGTATTAAAAAACTTAATCTTTTTCTACCTTAAGACACGGGAAATCGCACATCTCGCTTTTTCTCTGTCTTCGCGCGGGATTGATTCGGCCCCTAAATAACAAATATACTCACACCTCATGCTTGAAAACATTGTAGAGTTGAAAAATGTGGTTGTTTGTTTTTATTAATAAGGAAATTAATAAAGTAGCATAAAAAAAATTGCGGTTTAACTATAAAAAAAATAATTACACTCAGAAACCTATTTAATCTTGATTGCTGTATTATTTTGGCATTAATAATATACCTGTTTTTATCTAAGTCTTAAACTTCNTATGATGGCAATCAGGAAGTATATGGGTTTTTAATAGGTGTTGATTCTATCGAGTGCTGAACATCTCTCCTTGATTTGCATACATCTCGACATGAGATGAGTACTTCTTATGGTGAGATGGCCACACAAACTTGATTCATCTCGCACTGAATAAAGATCATTCAANCACAATCCTTAGTAAATTTACAAACTCACCTTTTGAAATCNACTCGCAGTGAGACCCATCAAATAGCTTTAACATTAAATTCCTCTACTTCTTTAGTCTTATTAAATGTGTATTGATAACTAAAAGATGTTTTAAAATCAGGTGGCTATGTGCCAAATGTGTGCACTGAGGATATCCAGTCTATGTGAATTAATATGTGCAACATGCGTCTATCAGATTCCACTATATTCCACTTTTACCAAATTGGATAAAATGAATAAAGTGAATTATTAATTAAATTGACATATTCATTTTCATATTAGAGCATTCCATGTTTAAGATCTTTTGCATAAATGATTTCTTTTTTACACCCTTTACATGTATTTCTCCCATCAGTGACATCAGTCTTTGTATTATATTAAAATAATGTNTAATATATTTCTTCTTTTGTTTTTTAATTGAAAGTTACAAACAAGAGAATTTTTGTGGAGTCACATTCAGCAGGAAAGTGGTTAAAGGTTTTAGCGTGCAGACTGGCCAGCAGGAGTTGGCGGTGTATAGCAAGGGGGACGCCAGCCTGTCTCCAAACTTTTTAGCCCTCCCCAAGTGCAGAGATGAAGGAAGAGCCCACTATAAATCACTGGAGATTAGAGACCCTGTTCTTGCCGACTCTGCAGGGTTGCACTGCTTAATGTCAAAGCCTCACGTATTACTTTAGCAGCTCTCCTTTTCTTTATTAAATCCACTTTGAAATAAAAAATGATGATCTTTCCAGCAAGGGGGAGAATGCCTAAATGGATTTGCAAACTATCTGTTATGTTACATTACAGAGACTAATAACTGGCGAGGGAGCCCCGTAACATTTTTGTATCACTCAGTAAACAAGCAGGCAGGATGTGTAAAGGTTTCCCCAATTGTGGCTCTGTTTTTTAGAGGACAGACACAATCAGTGTTTATGACGGCCACACTGTCAGAATAACAGGAAAAAAAACATAAAATTAACAATATTTATTCTACAAAAAGGCAGCCTCCCACCATACAAATATTTCTGATACATTTTTATTCATATAATTATAGTTTTATATATATAGTAGTATATAGTTTTATATATGTTTAATTTATATATACACTTTTTCATTTTTGTCAGTGTCGGGTTGTTGATCTATGCTAATTATGACATTTAAAAACAATTTTAATTAAAAGTTTAATTACATATATTTATGTTTTCAAATCTGCATATGATTGGTTGTTCTTAAATNTACCCTTTTATCTGAGATAGGTATTCCTTTATAACATCTCTAGCTCCAGTTATCCATGCAGTGACTGCCTAGGTGTGCATGCAACACTAGGAGATAATTGGTGACAATACTAGGTACCTATTATTTGCAGTTCAATGAAAAGTGACAGACTGTTAAGAATAAGAAGGGGGGGGGGGGCGAAAGTCAAAATACAACCTGCAGCAACAGCAAAACAATAAATACCATTGTCTACTATGTGGAGCTTGTGGGTCTCCTTATTTACCATACAGTGCTGTACTGCATTGTGACCAAATACAAATCTACATATTTGTTGTTATTATTATTATTAGTAAAATTAGTATTATTACAAAAACTATTGCTGATATTGTGTTTTTCATTTAATAAATACATACGTATATTGTTTACATTTATAGTATCTCTAGTAACATATCCAAAAGCAGCCTCATGCCCAAATTACCTGTAGCCCACAACATACAATAAACAATCAGCATTGTATATGCTGTTACCCTGATTTACTGTTTTGTAGTAATGCTGTAAAACAGTAAGACTTGCATTATTTTTTATGAGAAATAATGCATTAAATATACCTGTGTTGTGTGGCATCTGTTTCCTGCTAAGCTGGAGACTTTTTGGTCTAAACCTTTGTTCAGGATTTATCTTTCTTTCAGTCCCATTTATGTTTAAACAACTTTATCTCTGTCAAATTATGGAGCCTTCCTGCTGCTTGATGTTATGGGCAAGGATAAAACGGTCTCTGGCACTAAATATTAATACAAAATGTTGACTTTAGTTCCTTCTGGTTTCTTTTTCCTTATTATTTCAGTAACTAGTTCAAATAAACTATAATAACATTGTCATATGCAATCAAACAAAATGGCTCGTCCCACAATTCCCCACAGCCCCAGAGAGGAGGGAGAAAAGGCTTTTCACTGATCCGTAGACATAAATAAATATGTGGTGGAATTTATAATGTATGATTGCAGGTCTGTATTTATATAGTGGTGACACAGGTTATTTGCACATGTGTCCTTAATAGATGTAGAAGACTATGTAATGTATCTAGGAGATAATCGGTAATGCGCTTTAATTATCTGTACATATCTTACAGAGGATATGTGCTATTATACAGATAGTATAAAGAACACATAAATACTTTAAATCACTGACTGTCAAGTCTCCAATGGTTGATGTGTTTTCAATTGNTTCCGCTAAAATGTTTTTGTAATCCTTCTTAATATATCGTTGTAATATATTGAACAAAAGCGCTTGTTAGATTATATGTATGTGTGTATATTTATTTATTTAAAGCCTTTGCAGAAATGTTTACAGCTGCATATAATNCAATAATCAGACTTGGTACATGCCTTTTATTAGCTTCATATCCTGGCAAAAACTGACTTCCCTACTTTATTATTTCAATATAAATAATTAAATGTAGGAAATGTATTATTTATGACCATGTTAGGAATATGGGTATATNATTCTGTTTATTTTTGTTTTACTGAAATACGTTTTTTTTTTACATTATTTCTATAAATCCTGTACCTATGGTTTATTCCTCCACGGTCTAAGAAATGACCTCATATCTGCATAAAAAATACTTTACACCTATTACTGCAAAACATTAAATAACATAAAATAGTAGATAAGCGTTATGCTTATACCAGCAGAATCCTTTCTCTTAAAGCTAGGACATTCGAATGGTGGCTACTTCCTCTAATTGTATATACTCATGGGTAATGTTACATCCACACTTAGAGTGTTGTTGTGTTTTCATAGATCTATGACCACTGTTTGAAAACCCATAATACTAGCGAAAGTATATTCTCTGGAAGATTATCATATGCCGAACAAGTCTANAGTAGAGCCGCCAGCACTTAAGTTCTATCCCTAGTTTGATAACACATCAGTGAGTATACTTAAAGTGTTTATAATAGGATCAATAATTTCTATTTTTATCAGTGTTCCAACTATGCTCATGGTCTGTTGAACACATTGCACATTGCATCGAATAACTCACCACAGGCAGAGGTAAAAGCATATAAGTAGCACTCCAGCTGCAAAAGGATAATGCTACTCATCTCTAGAAAGTTTAGAAAAACAGGAAGTCTGCCTTAGTAAATAGGCAATTTCTAGGTAACTCATTGTTTATTTTCACTTACTACAAGTACAGGAATATAAAGGAATACAGTAATCACACCTGTAATCAGGTATAGGAGTGGACCTCGCAAAGAACAGACAGCATTTACAATCCTTTATTTATACGCAAATAATATGTTTCTCTAAAGACACCGATTTGCAATGCTTTGTATGGGTCGTAATGTTAAAGGCTGTTACAGCCTTCCATTTTACGTGGTAATGCACGTCTTAATCACCGGCTAATTGTTCTTCAAAGCAGCGTGTTACATTCAGTCATTGAGTTGATTTACTGCAGAAGCCATGTGAGTTGTCACTGATTTTAAACAAAGTGTCACTCATTTTAGTCAGAGTTATTACATTTGTCAGTTACAATGTCTTGAAACAGGACGCTCAGTAGTGTCAATAGTAAATACCATTGCATATATATCAAATGAATGGGGTCCCGTATCTTGGGAGAGGATTAGTAACTAACATATAAAAAAAATAGCATTTCTATCATATTAGTCATTTTGTGCAGTGTAGAAAATGATTCCTAATAATGTGTCTTTTATGATGTACATTTTCTGAGTTTACAGCTTTGTCAGTTGTTGAATATATTTTTCTAAGGAGTTCATACTACCTCCCAATATATCTCAATTAACAGATCAACATATGCATCTCAAAGTTTTGGGTCAGTTAACTGCAAACAGTAGGGCTTAATTGTCGTACTGTTTTCTTGTTTGGAGAAGAGGGCTTCAAGGAAAGAACATTTATTTAAAATGCTCCTGCTGAAAACCTTGACAAATAGCACTAGGATATGGTTAAGATACTTTCAACTGTGTCATTGGAAGGGGNGTTTATGTTTTCTGAAGAGCCAAAGCAGAAATATATTTGAGGGGTAAAAGTTTGGATTTTGACCCCTGAAATGTATTCAATNTAATGACATTTTTTATTATATTACCCAGTAGGAGCTCTTTAAAAACAAAGCCATATTTATTTCAGTATTACAGGGTGTAATATTCTAAGCCTTATTAGAATAATGTCACATTGACACAACTTTGTTTAAAAACTGAAAATAGTGACATTTAAATCTTAGCGTATAACTTCCTAGTACCAATGAGAAATAAAAATTGTAACTGACAATGACCTTGACAGCAGAATAGGCTACTCTATGTAGGAGGCTTGTTTGCATGATTTAGAAAGGGATGGAGTGAAGGTGTAAGGTTCTTTGCTGTCCAATATTTGTGTGNGGTCCTGAATAATCTTGCCTGACAGTCTCAGTGTAAAATTATATTTATCACTCTTGGCAGTGCTTTAAGTTGAGGAAACATGTGCCGGTTACTGACTATTACACACACTTTTTCATTATTTACTTGTTTTACAATATCGCTGTCCAAAGCTACAAAATATATTTCCTATTAGTTATGGTTAAACTGTTATAATTANCTGTTTAATATGTCCTTATGCAAACAGATTTTATAGCAAAAGATTCAACTTGCTCCATCAACACTGGTCATCAGTATCCAGGCATCCTTGTATTAGCCACCCCCAAGCACACTATCTTACATTTTAAGTCTACATAAAGTCCTTAAGTAAGCAAATCAGGATTGGATTAAGAGGGAAACCAGGATTGCTGACTTAGTTTCTCCCTCCTGGGAGGAATCAAGAGTCGACAGCATGGGTTGGTGACGGAGTGCTGAAGACCGCCTCAAACCCATATGTTTAGGCATTGGAGGGTGTGAATTCATCCAGTCCTAATTATTTTTATAAGGATCGGGCAGGAATGTAAATCACTGTCTCACTCCTAGGACCCTAGATTTGCCGCCCCTTCCAGGATACCAGGAGAATTGCCTGAAAGTCGGGAGTCTCCCGGAAATTCCAGTACAGTCGGCAACCCTGTGGAACTCCCACTTTTGAGCTCAGTTCAGCTCCTTTGTCAGAAATGTTATTCTAATTAAGTTTNCATAGAACAGAATGGGTTTCCAACCAATGGATTTGAACATATGTGCTGTGTGGAATATGAGTCACAGAAGTGACAGCATTGTATCCTTATATTTTATGTATGTTATATATATATATATGTGTATATATATATATATATATATATATATATATATATATCTGTTTATATATATATATATATATATGTGTGTATGTATATTTATGTATGTATTATGATCAAAGGAGCTGTGTGACTACTCTGTCAGGGAAAGGTCAGCTGTAGATAAGTGTAAAGTGTATGTCAACAGCATATAGATAATTTTTGAGNTATATATATATATATATATATATATATATATATATATCTGTTTATAGTATGATCAAAGGAGCTGTGTGACTACTCTGTCAGGGAAAGGTCAGCTGTAGATAAGTGTAAAGTGTATGTCAACAGCATATAGATAATTTTTGAGACCAAAGAGATGCTGAAGTCAACCAGCAATTGTCTAGTCAGAGAAAATTATAGAACCTCAGATAAAGTTTTTCAAAGANTACAAGATTTTTTTACTCGTATGCTTATGTGGATTGCTAGAACAGAATAAATTTTGAGCTGCGTAAGAATATGCACATGCATGATTGTTATTAAATAGACTTGTACTGTACTGTATTGTAAATAAACAAAAAGCATATATGTGACAAAAACATTTTTATTTAAAATTAAGTTGAGATCGCCACTGGACTTGCTTTCTTGCGCTTTTAAACTTGTTGAAAGAGGTGATTCTGAATATCCCAGTAACTTTCATAGGGTTTAATGATGGAAACATCAAAAAGTTGTGCTTACATCATACCTAGAAGGGAAATTCGGATATGCACAGAGTACGCTTACACCATACCTAGAATGGAAATGCAGATATGCACAGAGTATAGTTGTAATGGCCAAAATCTACATACCNTGTAGCACCCTGTTTTGTGCCTTTGACTATTCGGATATGCAAGCATTCGCAGATGGACACTTGTNCCTATCTTCAGTCCAACTTTTCATGCTTGCGCATGCTCAGTGCTTATTTACGCTACAATTATAAATGTGGATTTCCAATTCATGAACATANTTAGTATTAATAGTATTAATAATTAAATATCTCTTCTAAATGGTATGTAACCAAAATGTATTTTGGTAGCAGATAAAATTAAAAGATAAAATTCAGCTTTTTATTGCATTATATCCTTTACATTGCTGCTTGAAAGAATGACGATCCTTTATCATACAGTGCTTATTATAATATGCCAATGTGCAGCACAATTATTTCACAAGAAAGTGTCTCCTCCCAGAGAGGAGTAGTAAGAGTAAGAGCTTATCACTAAACTCGTGTGCCATGGACAATGGAAGTGGGAATCCTAGAAGCATTCCACTAGTTAAGAAA
>JABWIB010000716.1:74779-100519 GCA_016617825.1 Platyplectrum ornatum | reverse complement strand
CCCAGGTTTATTATTGCAGTGCGAATGGGGTACCATTTATTAAGCATATCAATATGTTTTGTATGTGGAACGGCATAACTATTAAGCTATGCAGTTTTACATAGGTAGGATGCTGTATTGTTTTTTAGCATGTTAACCTGTTGGCAAGGCTGGCATATTTTGTAACAACATTGGAGTCTTCTAAGGACTTATAAGTGGCTGCGTTTGGTATCCTCATTCACCAGCCCCCTACCCATCCAGTGTCCTTAATNAGTGCCATTCTGACCAACCCCTAGTTATGATGCCTTGTAGAATTATGGTATGTTGTAATTCCTAACTGACATTGGGAATAAGTGTGATGTTTTGTTAATATACAAAGTACTGATAGTGGCTGTAAAGGGATAAATATAAAAATGTATTTAATAATTTTATGAATGTNTGGATGCACTGTCTCTGAGCTCACTACACCAGTGTTAATCAACTGACTACAAACATGCAATTATAAATATTTTCTTCATCTGTTCTCCAGATGATCCACTTGCCTCTGACAGTTTTGACAAATCAGATTATTAAAGCCGTAATTATGCCACAGGAGTAGGGAATCAACGTGTTCTCTCTTTGTCTTTACATTTTTTCTGTNATTTCATTATTAGAGGTAAATACTGCATGTATTTAGAAGCATAACAGCTGGTCTTATGTGAGAAGGCAATCCACAGATTATCTTGCCAAATGTATTACCAGTTCATTTCTCTAGAATGAGAACCTAAGGGTATTTTAATAGAGATTTGACCTTGATCAGGCTTGAGGAAATTTGCCCTTGATTTTGAAGTGTAACCTGCAAATTAAAACACGCTATGCTCAGGTTAAGTGTTAAGGACCCCACAGTTTACAGATTTGCTATGTAATTTTATTTCATTAATGATGCCGTCAACTGTATTTAACACACGTTGTGCACAATTGCTTTTGTGTTTCACTATGTGTTGTTCTCTTTTAAATGCCACTAAATGTGTTTCTGTGTTTATCAGTGAGAATTAATATACCATTTAGCTTTTTGTATTTCTTTGTTTACTAATTAATTCAATATTCTTCTTAGAAAAAGGCGTTAAAATAAAAAGAAATTACATTTCGATTTTTTTTTACTTTCATTTAAATGTAGAGCTATTTAGAAAACTGTTAATGATTGCTCAATACAACCATGGCCATATGAAATTAGTGACTGTACCAGGTTGCAAAAGTTTTTGTTAAGAAAAACTTGTTGCTGGAACTTTTAAACATGTTAAATGGCTGGACCTGGTACATTTAGGCATACCTCATACAATGCANTGTCCACTAGTATTATGACCAAGCCTCTTTCATACTTTATGGCAAGACATAGGGGTATATTTACTAAGTGGTGAGATTGCAGTGAGATTGATAAGTGGGGATGTTGCCCATAGCAGCCAATCAGATTTTAGTTCACATTCTCCAGTGTGTAAATTGAAACTGAGAGCAGCTTGAATCTGATTGGTTGATATGGGCAACATCCCCACATTCCAATCTCACCACTTAGTAAATATACCCCGTAGAGATTTATCCTTTATATCACTGGGGTGACGTTTTTACAGAATGTGTTTTCTGGTACAAAAATATTTATTTTGAAAAAGATGCAGCCAGCTGCTAATTTGTCACTGTCACATTTTTAAAAATATTACTATTTCGAGTATACACCTGTTCATTACAGTGGAGAATGTTGGCAGAATGGCAAACACCCAAGATTTATCTNGTCATATGCATTTTAATCAGTGCTTTTTAAGCACCGGTCATATGTTATTTAATTACTCAAAGTAACATATATTAGCCAACACACATCAGCTTTATTTTACTATAAATAAAGTTGAAATTATTAAATATGATCCTTGGTACAGTTTTAAACACAGGCAAGCACTTTGCAGTTGGCAAGCTAAATAAGTTGATGCCCTGACACTGATTAATTAGCAATGTGGATCTAAATTAGTTAGTTAGGATTATTCCATACAGAATCAAGTCTAATGATTNCCCATCATAATTAATAAAGACACCCTACTGAAAGGCAATAATGCAACTCTAGCATTCAATGAAATCTGCTGGTTTAAGATGAATGTATTTTTGACTATTAGTCGGTATAATATGTTGTGAGTAAGAGCGAGAGAAATGTGGCTCAAGAGAGCGCCGGTCAGCAAACATACAGCGATAAAGGTAACTCAAATCTATGTGACACGTCATCAGCTGCCAGTGTTTGCTTATGGCCTGAGTGCCTGTCACTACAAGAAGAGATCTACAGCTACCGAATCTGTATTTTCAGTCTCTGTAAGAGCTGCTTTTAGTCAGAGCTTTGTTAATGATACCCCAAGTTAAGTACAGTGGAGACTGTCTTTTCATGGAATGTTCCTTAAAAGATTTGACCACTTAAAAGAACACTTTTAGAAGACCAAGTTAATTTAACACACACGACAGCATATCTAGAGCGAAGCTTCTTTCAAATTGATAGTGTGAACAAAGGCATGTCCATTAAATCACTGCCTAATTTTGTTTTGGACAGTTTTTCCACAAGTATCGCACTGATGAAACAAAATGTGGTGCATGTCAGAAAGACCTGTTAGGGCAGTTATCAGTATACATTGTGTCCTCTCATGTTTTGTAAAGTACAGACATGAATGTAATATGGATAACATTGATAGACTAAATTATATAAATGCAAATTGTGAGTATATAAACACGTTCAATGTTTATTATGAAACTTCTTTTTCTCAATAGAAATAAAGTGCCATATCTGAACGTTATCATTATACCGCAATGACTTCTTGAACTGAATCAGCTTCAGGGTGATTGACAAACACTTCAGGGAGTCAGGGAGATCACCCACTTTTCAGATATCCAGAAAGTGATTGCAGCACGGATGGCTCAACGGTTAGCGTTCCTGGCTCACAGCTCTGAGGTTGTAAGTTCGATTCCCGGACAGAACCTTACCTGTGTGGAGTTTGTATGTTCTCCCCGTGTCTGCGTGGGTTTACTCCGGGTGCTCTGGTTTCCTCCCACATCCCAAAAACATACCAGCAGGTTAATTGGCAGCTGTCTAAAAATTGTCCCTAGTGTATGTGTAATTACCCCTATGTATCAAATCCCTAATCTCCCTTAGAATGTAAGCTTGCGGGCAGGGCTTCTTTTCCCCACCCATTCTGTCTCTCTGTCTGTAATCCCCATTGTAAATTGTAAAGCGCTACGTAATCTGATGGCGCTATATAAAAACCTGTTAATAAATAAATAAAACTAACGGNTAGTTACCAGGTAATTGATGTGTGTGGAGGCATCTTTCTCTGTTTTGTTTCTGAGCAAGTTCTACACCTGTCTTTCATGCACCTATACCTAATGAACCCATACGTTTCTGCAGAAGCCTCTTTAAGTAGATGCAATTTTTAATTTGGGTGTAGGTACAAAAAAGACATAGCAGTCAAGATCAAAAGGTAAGACGTTGCTGGTGACAAAGGCAAGGACAGACAAAATATACAAGGTTGACAGTGAATGAGTGTATGTGGTAGGGAATGAAGTTTGTGAGTGAGTAGGGTAGAAGAAAGCATGGAGAATTGAAGTTGGATGAGGCCGAAGATATAGTATGTAACTGTATGACTTTCTTTATTACAGTGTAATGAGAAATAATAGCGCCCAAATAGGCACCATAAACCAATACTTTATCTCAGCGGCAATTTAAAACATTTTCATTAAACAGGAATGTTATTACATTTTTTTTTTCCTAAATGGACACTTTCCAAAATATTATACTGTACAGAGACACATTCCAGAAATACACACATTTTGGAATAGGAAAAAGTTAAAATCAAACCCTTTACACATGCCTTGCATGTTAAGCTAATACAGTGTATGGTTTTAATTATTGGAGAGCGAAGTGAAACTTCCCAAACATATTATGTTAATGAAGGCTGTCTGCTGTGCTCTAGNATTGTACATTTCTCATTCACTCATGTAGGACTGTAATAGGATAATGCATTAATAAAACTTTTTCAGAACTAATTGTTGTGAGTTAAGACAGATCATTTNTGCTGATTTAGAATTGTTTTGCGGTTCTTTTTTCCTCCATTTTGGAAAAATGAGTCTGTGATACTGATGATATCATGAGGCCACAATACAATGAAAGTGATACTAATCATGCCTTTATTTTCTACATTGACAAAGAACGTTAATTAAACCACAGGGAGTGTTGGAATTTGGAATATGCTCCCTGCTGAGTTTAAATTGGCTTCTTCCTCCAATATTTTTGTGAAAGAACTGGAGGGTTCCAAAGAAGGAAAAGGTGTTTGTTGATGTTCTAATTCAGTGACAATCCAGGAAAGGTTCCAAGTATCACTTTCTGGAGAACAGACAAGAACATCTGTAGGAAATCAGTTCAGAGTTAAATAAGGTTTTCACCATTTTTCTCAAGTTAAAAATAAATAACAAAAACATAGTTTAGAACTGGAAGAATATCGATAGAATTTGNAGAAATAAATTCCATAACAACTGTAGTAGTTTGTAGTGCATTATTGTTTATTACGTCTTTGTAATGTCTTTCATTAGCAGCACATAGGATATACATATTATTCTAGAATAGTTGGTTGGACGTGAATATTTTCATATAAGTCATTCAAGCTAAATGACAATTTCAAAATAATTATAATGTATAGTTTTTTTTAAGACTATGCTCACAATGTATTTTTCACAAGCCAGTTTTTGGGGCATACATTGTGTTTTTGCACATTTTGTCTGTGTTTCTTTGAAATAAACCAGGGACAGAGAAGACATTACTTACTGTTCCCAATTAAAATTAATGTTCGGTACATTTGAATTAAAAGTAAAACTGTAACAGAAACAATTTGGAACTTGCATTTTTGGAGCCTCTAACATTGGAAATCAATTATAGTAAATAAATAAAAAGCGCATTAATTGGCATGCCAGCACATATTAAGGGACTAATCGAGACCTGAAAGTAACATCTGCAGCTTGACAAAACCATGTTCAACTTCAGAGGAGGTGTGTGGAGGAAGGGAGTGGGGGGGATTTAAATTATGTTTAAAAAGAGTAGCTTTGCAGTTCAAATCTTAATTAAAGTTTAAAAATATTTTTAACCAAAATACATTCAACATGCAATGTCTGGGTTCAGATTTACACCCTTTTGAGCTGTTAGTCCTAATTTCACTTTAACCTGGTGGTTACGTCCTGCTCTTGACAATTTTGTGAACATCTGGAATTTGGGAATTATGTATCAAAAAGGAATATGTCAGTAGGTAAGTGTGAAGAGTGAAGTTTTAATTTAATTTGTGTAACTAAAAATAAATTGGTTATATTGTGCTATCCAATGGATCGGTATTGGCAGCCTATGGAACTCCGTCTCTTGTGAAAGCCTCATCATGCTCCAACACAGGGCCGCCACCAAAGTCCCGGGCGGCCGGGCCCCCCACTTGACAGCCGGCGCTCTTTACTGGCTGCCGGCAGCGGCTGGCACACCAGTCCAGGGTGCCGTGCCACTGCTAGGGGTTGGGGGGGCGGCTGGGCCCAGGAATGTAGGACCGGCTGTCCCCCCTGATGGCGACCCTGCTCCAACATCATAGCAATAGCTGATAACAAGTCAATCATGATGATTCTTGCAGTTTAATAACATTGACAGTGCCAGGGTGACGATACATAACGTGTACCCTTTCGTGTGGCCATTGAGTACAGAAGGTACATGGAGAAATCATCAGTTTCTCTCACTGTCTGTGTTTAGTAAAATACTATTGCTGTTTCTTTTGGAAATGGTGTTTTTCATTTTGTAAATAGAATCCTTCATCTTAAACTAACGAAGTCTCCTAACTAAGTTATATTATGAAAAAATTGTGTTAAGGAAATTGAAGGCAGACAAAATAGAATGAAGAAATATAAAGAATGGATTGTTATTTAACGAAATCAATCCACTACCATGAACTAAACTTTCTGTGCAACACTTATAAAAATCATCAGGCTTCCTCGTATAAAACACAGTGTTTCATAGGTTGAAATGACTTAGCTCTTCTTAGCAGATACATCACCACATACAATCAAATGACTTTTCTCCCAATCCAATTTAGCTGTCAGTACTTGGCAGCAAAGATATGTGCAATGGAACTTTTAACTATGTTCCTCTATCGGAACTAACTACAACAACATGTTTAGGGATAATGTTAAAACTATTTTCCTTTTATGCAGTCTCAAAACATGGAAAAATCCATAAGAGAGTGGCAAATCATAGAGTGTCATATATATATATATATATATATATATATATTTATTCATAGAGTCATAGAGTGTCATATATATATATATATATATAAAATACTGATTTTTATGCCTTTAATTATTAGAAACTTCCTATTTTAAAATAGTGTTCCAATGCTTTATGTTAAAGAAAAATACATTTCAATAGCACATAGAACAGTCTGCTTTCCATCATGGATTCCTCAAAAGCTTATTTCCACATTGGATCACAAAACCATCACCTCCTTTATTACTTGGCATGAGGTATATTTATGTCTTACATTTTGCCACCATTTTGCATGTGAGCATGTGAATAACTTGGGCTACATATACTAGAAAAAAAGGTCATTTACTAATCCAGTGACAGTAAATTAAGCATTTACAAATACGTATCTTAACAACAGAAAATATTGCCAGGTTAGGTCCGATATTAAGCCTTTTTAGGAACATTTTGCCTTCATTCTACAGCAATTATTGATCATATCACCAGATTATTATTGGTTACTTCCATTACCTTTTACAGGTATAACTTGTCACCTGTATGAATTCTATATTTTGTGACTGCACAGTACGAATATTTTATTTTCAAAAATATGTTAAACTCATATTGTATTAATTATGAATAATTTCATAAAAATTTTTGTACTTGTAAATTGTACGTACAGATTTTAAGGAAAGAAAGATATAAAAATTGTTTTCAATAAAATAACAAGATCACACGTGGATTATAGTAATTATGCATTTTGGACCAATCTGCAAGTAAATGGATTAGCTTGCTCTGATGTGAAATGCTGCCCTGACAATCAATGAGTCTGGAATAAATTAATACCATAACTTTCAATTAGGGGTGGGATAAACTATCATTTTAACTTCAAAAACATTTTATGCAAGGTCACCAATANGGATATTGACATTTGCTTAAAATTTAGCATGCCATCGATTTACATAATGTACAAAACATTTTAGAATGTGCTGTTTGTCTTTTAAGCATTATTGCCTTCTGTGGAAATGCAGGATTATGTTTCTGTAAGGATAGGAAACATCTCTGATTTAATACAAAAAATCTGTAATCCCAGACTTTAAAGGTTGTGGGATTACAAGAATTTGCATCCTGATATAATAGTTCATTGATATTTTGGTTAGACTGTATCTCACCTATGCATCACACAGATTGTAAAAAAATATGTTTCTAAAGCTGGACAATATTGTTCTAGTGGAAATTGGTGCTGATGAAACGGGGAAATCTCCCTTGTCTTCGGCACCATTCACTAGAACAATATCATTCTAGTGGTGCACCCCCCCCCCAAAAAAAAAAAATAAATAAATATATATATACGAATGGGTTGTTTTGTTTTTTTCCCTGAATGCTCTGAAGACGCGGCGGAATAACAGATTCGAGTATCAGGTGTTCCCATCCTCTGGAACAAAGAGCAACAAAAAAAAAAATAAATGAATATTAAAAAACCCATACTTACCTCTCTGCAGCAATGGCAGGGCACAGGTTCTCAGCTGCTTCCCCAGCACTTCCTCTGCTTGCTCTCTCAGACGGGAGAGGAAGTTCTTTATGCTTACAGGATCCCCGGCCAGCTGAATGGACAGAGCCCCTGTCACTCATAATAGAACTTCCTCTCCAGCAAGAGCAAGTCCCAGGTTAGCAGCTGGGCACATCTCTGGTGCCCAGCCATGGCTGCAGAGAGGTAAGTATGTTTTTTTTTATTTATTACATTTTTTATTTATTTATCTGTCTTTCTAGTGGATGGCCAGCTTAAATCACAGGTGAGAAATTCGTTCCAACACTTGTCTTTAAATATGACATATATGAAACATTCGTAAATGAACTCTAACAATGATCCTCTGTCATTTTTTTGTGATTATTTTGCACACCATTTATTTAGATGATATAAAAAAGCATCTTAAAGAGAAAACAGCATTGGTGTTGGTGATTTTCGTTTTAAATTGGTATTATTTTATTATTCTCTTAACATACTAATATTTGCAGATTAAGTGCATAATATTTATTTCATTAAAATTAATAAACAAATAAATAATAAGTAAATAAATAANTAATAAACAAATACAAGACATCAAAACGTAAAACAAATGAAGTTGTTTCACAATAGGTCACCACTTTTATTTAAAATGACACTTAAAGACACCAGGCCTAGCCATAAAAACTGTGAAGCCCTTCAAACACCTAGCCTTTCCTGGCTTCAACAGAGGACCACCCATGTTAGTATCATGTATATCAGCTGTAATGTGACGGTGAGCAGTCCTTTTGCCACCGGTTGCATCAATGGTTGCTGCTCAAAGTTCTTCTGTCCCATCTGAAACACATTAGTAAGTTTTAACATTGTTAAAAAAAAAAAGTCAATGGTCGGGGACTTTTGTTCTACAGCCCAGCATTTGATCTGCTTTTATACTGCTTACCTGGACTTACAATGGACTAATTTTCATTGTGAGCCTTGGCTATATCTATTTCATCTGATCAACTTTGCTAATAAACTTATTTACCAAGTCATTGCCTCAATTGCAAATATGTCTGTTGGCATTAACACTCCATGAACACCATCTAATAATATGTATAAAAACGTGTTTATACTGTACATGATCATACATAGGGACTGGACATTGGGTATGTCACTGCCCGCTTTGTGTATTTTTCAAATCNTAAATACAATTTACACAGTTGTCCACAGCATATGACAAGATTATGAAAGATCCTGACAGTGATATTTCCTTTTACGTTACTTGTTTTTTAGCAGTAGAAGAAAAACAGGTCAGTGTGACTTTAGGCAAATATATGCGAATGTTTGGAAATTTGTAAGCACTGAGCAGTATCAGATGTTTTGCTGGAGCTTTTTTCCCTATGTTCCCATTTAGTACATTAAAAGACTCAAATGCGCTTTAGATGATGATGAATTAGAAACATGCAATTAAGAAATACTAGAATAACAAATAAAGAGGTCATGAATGGAAATGTTGGCAGTGAAATCTAAGGACTTGCAGGAGTTCACTTGTTTGAAGAACAATGCTACAAATGTGAAATCAAGCAGGAAAGAATCATTTTAGTCCACAGCAGTGATTGTAAGGAACCCAGCTGAAAAACTGGATTTAAATTTAGGCTTGAGAATGACTCATAATGGTCCCTGAAGATTAAAGCTCTACTTTNCTATGATTGAATTAAATATATTTTGTGTGTACCATAACTCAGGAAAACATCTTGTAGATATGTTCAATGGGAATGGAAAGGTTCCTGTAATGTGCTTAGAGTATTTTCTCCTCTCAAAAACAATGGGCATTCAATTTTACAATCATTGTAGCGACAACCACACCATATAAAAAATCTTTACCTCTATTGTCCATCTAGGTGTTACACTTCTCTGTTGTGGAAATGATGGACAATTTTATTGAGATTCCTAAATGACTGTCATGATCCTGAACCGCTGGAAAATTAATTAATTAATGTTCACTGTCTAAAACAAACCATACAGATATTGGGATTGCATTCAGACTTAAAACACATGTAATCTAGCAAGTCAGCATTATGGGCCAGATNCAGACTTGAAAATAAGACTGGAAATTCACACCTGGGCAAAACCATATTGAATCTCAGGGGAAGTACNATTAAATTCATTCTNTGCATATAGGGAGAATATTTATTGAACACATATACTGACCAGCATTACTTTCACACTCTTATTAGACTTGGGCTAGGAAGCANCATCTCTCACCTCTAATACTGTTTACAGCATGAGTTTCAGCATGAGTTAATCATGGTTTTGCTCATAGCCTAAATTTACTAAGCAGTGAGATTGCAAGGAGATTGAGAAGTGGGAATTTTGCCCATAACAACCAAATTCAACAATCNAGCATGAGTTAATCATGGTTTTGCTCATAGCCTAAATTTACTAAGCAGTGAGATTGCAAGGAGATTGAGAAGTGGGAATTTTGCCCATAACAACCAAATTCAACAATCCGAAACAGAGAGCTTGTATCCGATTTTTTGCTATGGGCAATATATACACTTATCAATCTCCTGGGCCTGGGCCTAAATTTAGGCCCAGGTTTAACTTTCCCCTCTTATTATTAAGTCTGCATCTGGTCCTGTAAGTGATATATAATTATTGAGCNTTGAAAATATATTCTATGAAATTCCCTGTCAAGAAGAATTGAGAAATGTATTTTCAATTGCATTGCATATAAAGTAATACTGCCATAATGAGAAACACCAAACAATCCAATAGGTCTCAGCTAAGTATATATGTAATTATTTAGCGGAGACATTTGTTTTTTATTCTAAATTGGTTTATGCAGTAAATAACACAAAAATACATTTCTTTTAATGCACAATTACCACAGTTTCCTAAGGGAACTCAAGTGAGTTACACATTGTGGTTTACTTTTTCCTTACAAAATCATGTCGACTTGTGCTTGGCAATATTTTCATATATTGTATATTCAGATATTTTAGCTTGCATGTTTTGTTGAAAATGAAATATAAATATGTCACATTTTTATTGCATTAGATTACATAATTGCAAAGTTATTACAGGCAGCAGGTCATAAATAACAGACGAAATGAAGACAATTAAGGTGAGTACAAAACCTAGGATGTGTACAGATGATATAACTGACGATGTATCTCTCTTGTTGTGCAGACTACAATCTTTCTCATATATCTTCAGCAGGTTTTCTGTTATCCAGATGATTATGTTGCCCAAAGTTCTTATTGGATGTTAGCCAAAAACTTCTCATAATGGAATGATAAAAGGCATATATACATTTTAAAAGTAAAACCTGATAACCTTGCACAGACATGAGCTAACTAGATGGTAACATACGAGTTATACTGAACAGTACTTGTGTAGTGGTTATCTATTTGGAAAGCTTGCAAGAGCTTATGAAACAANTGTTTAAAAGTGTTCAAGTGTTACATGGGTGGATGGTTTTACTTTATTAGAATTCCAGTTCACTGACATCATTAAAGGTGTTATTTCCAAGAAGACATCTTGTGGTCAATGCCTTTTCTACTTATATACTGTCTCTGGGATTTTAAAAAAAGTTACTATATATATGTGCATAAGGAAGTTCTATTGACTGTACATTGTGTATGGCCAGCTTTAGAGTAGACTTCTTTCAGGTGACAAATGGTTACATATTGAACTGACCAATACATGTTAATCCTTCTACCAGACCACTTCTAGTGGAGTTTTAAGGAATGCTCAAATGCCTTAATGATTCAGAGTCAAAGCCTGGACAATAAGGTTGAGCCGCACCATAAGATTAAGATTCCTTACGTCCATTCTTTGTTTTATTTAAGCTAAGGAGATTTGTATGGCTGAGGCTGTAGACAATGCACCCAAGAGCTGTGCTAACTTCATACATGCCTCTCATGGCACGAGTATACTCTTCTAATGAATAGAGGATTTANCAGACATGTTGTAGACAGTGGTGAAAATATTTTGTTCTTTATTTGTGTTTTGTTTTTGTTTTTACATCCACTTCAACCTGTTGATGACCCAGACAAAAAGGGGTTTACAGAAAAGGACATATAGAAATATAATCTCTCTAACGGCAAACCTTTGTGTTCCCCAAATTGCAGTATATATAAAAGAATGTTATTCTGTTATACACAAAGGTACAAGGTACCTTTAAATCTGTTTAGACATTACATTNTCATGTAAACATTGTAAATTATACATATATGTTTTACAGTATCACTTTAGTTTTGTTTTGTAAAGAAAAAACAAAACCAAAAAATAATTGAATAAAGTTTGTCCCAGACGATCGATTGTATTACATACACAGTGACCAATGCATAATACCGTCCAAATAAGCAATACCTGCAGTATTACACTGTCTATGACTTGCACCTAGCTATGCTATTCTATTTACTTTACTAATAATGTATACATATGGCTGTGAATAGGGAAGCATTTTTGAGCATTGCTTTCAATAGAGAACCATCATATTTGGGTTTACAGGGAACTTAAAAGGGCATCTACAGATATTGTAAACTTATCAAATCATGCAGAACCTAAATAGGCACTGTATCACTGTATTTTGTCATTCTGTATGTGTATCTGTCCATAGGTAGAATTATTCTAGTCACTGGGCAAATGGTATTCAAATGCCACTGTTACATTTTCTAAGACATTATCTTATACTTGTCTTAGATTATTTTTAATTCAACACATTCTACTTATAAATATAGTATAGCAAATAATCCAGAACAAAACCATTATATATTGGTTGCCTGTCTATTTGAGTCAAATGACACAAGACGTCAGATTTTTAAAAGCCTAAGTAAATTAGTCTACAAAATGTAGTTAATCCTTAAAATACATATGGCTGTAAGTAAAATGCATGGTGTTGCTTTCTAGAATTCATATACAGATATTTGATCTCAGTCTATAGTCACAGGATAGNCCTTATCCAGCTAGACGGAAATTACCTGCTTTCTAGAAAGCAACTTGCATGGAGTTATGTCTTCCATTTGCCTTCTAGCTTTCTACAAGTTTTGTCTCCAGAACTGCATATGAAGCACAAAACAAATCCCCCCAAAAAGCCAGCATCAAAAAGCCTGTTTTGAACTTGTTTCAGCTGAGGACAAGAAAACCCCAGGGAGGAGACCCAGCAGAGTAATATCACAGGAAAAATTAGCCTGCATCCTGCAAGAGGAGAACCTCNGCAAGCTGGATTCTGCTATTCATGTGTTAAACATATGTAGGCAATCCTCCTCTGTCTAATTGCTATGAAACAAGGTTCTTGTGCACTGTATGAATAACCGGTGCTAATAGAATAAAGTGGTCATTATCTGAATATGAGTAACATCTAACTTGCTGACATGGTGGCAGACATAGGGTAAATGGGCATGCATTTTAGTTCAACATATTAAATATGCCTCATGTAGACTTTTGTTTATTGTTCTGTGAGACCACTGCTGTCTATCTCATCTGAAGTGCATTGAATGCTCAGTGAGTAATCCACTTAGTAGGTTTTGTAGCTTGCATATATTGTTATGATAATGCCACAAAATGTTCACTTCTTCAGTTCCATTACAGAGGGTGGAAAAACTGAACACACATGTATCGTAAATACATCTAAATGGTTCACATAAAATGCTAGATACCAAACACTCTTCCTTATATCAATTGTCATTAAACCTGAATGTAAATGTTTACTCAAAGATTTCACCTGCAACAGTGCTTGACCTTAAAATGCCCACTCTGCCAATATAAAAGACATATTGTATTGATAACAATAAATAATAATTTGAAATGCATTTTGTCCATATATATATATATATATATATATACACAGACACACAAAAAGATAAGAATAAATAATAATGAGAAATAATAAGAATGTGAATCAACCATTGTAATTGCAAATGCCATATGGTAGGCTTGCTTACTGTCTGAGTGTCATGTAAAATAGTAATGGTCATTTCAAAAGGTCTATATATTCAGGGACTGTTCATGCTGTACTGGATGCAGAGAAATCTGTTGTTTGTAATTTAGCTAATGCTTCTCTAGGAAGTTAATTATCTGTAGGCAATATAAAAGTACATATGTTTTGTTTGGTATGTAGGTTTTCATAGTTGTCCCATATGTGTATTGTAAAGGTATACTATATATTCACTCTGAATATGTTGTTATTATTATTATTGTTGTNNCTTTATTAATGTTTATTTATAAGGCGCCACATAGTTTCCGCAGCACCACACATAGTGAATAGTACATACATAGCATGGGGTACAGAGAAGTGGTATACAATAACAAACATGCAGTACATATATAGCATTGAGGTACAAATCCATAGTATACAATAACAAACATGCAATACATAGATAGCGTTGAGGGTACAGAGTAATAACTAAGAGATCGGGACGCGTATAATACATTACACTGGGGGTAGGTTGAGGTAGATAACAGTACGGTGGGGATCCCNGCTTGTGAGAGCTTCATGCTAANGGAGGGAAGACAGTACAGAAGACATTTGTATGAGGAGGGAGAGGGTACAGAGATTAGGTGAAGGAGGGTTACAGCAATCTGAAGAATAGGGTTTTGAGCGTTTAACGTGAGTGAGTGGCTTGGAGGGTGATAGATATTCCAGTGGAGGGAGGCGGCTCGGGTGAAGTCCTGGGTGTGTGAGAGGTGGTGATCAGTTTGGAGGTGAGGCGGTGGTCGTGAGCAGAGGAGACAGGAGGGTGTGCAAGAGAAGAGAGCTTTGTAGGAGTTTGAAGAGAATTCTGAACAGGATGGGAAGTCAGTGTAAAGATTAACAGAGTGCATTACGTATGGATTGAAGGGGAGACAAATGAGTTATTGGGAGGCCGCAGAGAAGGATGTTACAGATGTCTAGACACGAGATGACAAGAGAGTGAATGAGTGAGTGTCTTGGTGGCTTCAATTGGGACAGGGCACAGAGGTGGGGGTGAAGGAGAGCTAGGAATCAAGGATAACTCCTAGGCAGCGGGCATGCTGGATTTATCAATGAAAATGGAGATAGTGGGCTGTGAGTCGATGCGGGCAGGGGGGGGGGAGACTACGATTTTGTTCTTGTCCATGTTGTGTCCATGTCAATATGTATACAGTTGACTTATTTTTCATTCTTTTTTAAGTCATTTTAGGGCTAATAGAATGCCTGATAAAAATTGACAAATGAGTAGCACTTGTGCCTCACATCGCTGAGGTTCCCTAGATTGGGCCTTATCCATTTTTTCCCTACATCCAAAAAAACATGCTGGTAGGATGGCATGTGCCCCCAGTCCATTGATTCTATAGCTTTTATGAGGCCAATGGGTCTCTGGGTCTGTGCAAGCTGAGAGCAGCCAGGTAGCAATGTGCACCTGTCTCTCAGCCCATAACCAGTCAGTAAATGACTGTCAGCACACTGATTGACAGATGGCTTTAGCTGTGTGTGTGCGCGCATGTGTGCAAGTGCGCGTGCCCCCAGGATAAATGTTGCTAGCCAGTCCCCAATAGTGGATATTGGTACCAATAAATGGCCAATTTGTNCACTCACATGCTGCATAGAAATGAANACAAGTATCACTACTTTTATGGCTCAGAATGTGTTATGTACTGGAAATCTTGTAGGAATGTTATCTTCAGATGTTGATCATGAAAACAGACCAGNGAGGGACAATGAGAAATAGCACAGATCTATATGAATACAATNAAAAGCTTGCCCCCGTTACATAATATGAATGAGAGGAAGTGCTGGTAAGCAGAGCTAAGCTCCTTAAATATTGAAGGGCAGAAAAANGGCAAAACATTAAGAAAGCTTCAGTTTGCTTAGAATTTCGATTGTTATTCTGCTTTTTAAATATGTGCCGTTCTGCTGTGGGTAAACAGCCATGACATGTCACATCCTCTGCAAGTTTATAGGGGGAATAGACATCGTGAGGGACAAAAAGGATTCAAAATTGTAAATTATCAGTTTCCTATAGTAGCATTTACCTTAAACCCTGTTAAAATAATATTTTAGCATGTTCCTTGAATTACTAGGCAGATCTCTTCTGTTTGCCCATATAAAGACTATTACCATAGAAATCCAGTTGCTTGTTAAATTATATGTTTAAGATAGCTAGAGAAGGTTCACATCCAATTAGATGCAAAGCATATAATGCTAGTAGAGGAACCTATTACTGGTAATGAAATGTAATGTATATGCTTGTAAACAGATAAACATTCAGTCTCAGAGCCTGGCAATTTTCTGTAGTTAAGAGGTTTATTCAATTAACCACTTAAACTTTCATTATATTTTGCCATTTGTCTGTAGGATTCTCATACATCTAAAACCTTTATGAGATAAATTTCAACTACCCCGAAGCTTACTCAAATGATGTTGGACAAATTAAAATAGTATTTTGCAAATCTTGTCCTTGCACAATGTTGCACATATATATATATATATATATATATATATATATATATATATATATATATATATATATATATATATATATATATATATACACACACACATATCAGGGGCGTAACTACAAATGTCTTGGCCCCATAGCAAAGCTTTCATCGGAGCCCCCCTTAACTATACCTGATCTGAAATATTTGGATCTTAGTATCTGGTCCATAAATACCAACCATAACATACTGATTGCTGGTCTGTCATGTTGCTTATCTGTGCCTGGATAGTAGATCTTTTTGAATACACCATACAACAGTATATGTAGCAAAACAGTTCAAAAGGCACAACTCAGTTTAATCTGTTTTGTTACACTGTATCCAATTTCCATGGTACAAATCATGTGTATGTGCCTGATAGATTTGTTTGCTGTGGTCTCGTGTGATACATGACTGGTCATGTTATTAATGCTTGGACTGTTGTGACCCAACAAAGATATTTACATGAAGGGCACTGTTTCCCCTAATCCCTCACCGGCTGTTGTAGTCATTACCAGACATTGGTTAAGTATTTGGGCAGGTGCAAGAAGGTTCAGGTAGCTTCTATACATGCTGATGGACAAAATAGTTTAGACTGGTCAAACACTTTTCTTTTTGCCTTTAGAAAGCAAAAACATACCTGAACAACATATGTGATTTAACCTTTAGACCTTGCATTGCCTTAACCTTTTTAAATACTAAGATGTGAATCCAGCCACAGTTGTTAAAGAAACATCTCCTTAACATGGATCAGTCATGGTTGTCTCGTGGTGTTCGTTATTCAAGGTAAGTATGCTTTAGGTTCTTAAGAAAGCAGGGAGGACACTTTCTAATTTGTGAACACAAGACCCATGACAGCTAAAGGACGTGACTCTTTTCTTCTACTTTAGGCTTATTTCTAACATATTTACTTACTGGCTAACAGGTGGATCGTCACATGCGGGATTTTAATTCTTACAAAACCTAGCAAACATCTTGAAGTGTTTGCTCACTGGGTGAATTTTAGCTTGAGTTTTTTTTGTGTTTGCTATATGTTTGCCCTTAGTACCTATAGAAAAATACCATTGAATAAATAAAATGTCTAATTACAATTGGTGCAACATATATTAAAAAAATATATATTTATTTTCATTGTGGTATACATATTAATCAATAAAATACAGTTCCACTATATTGGTTATGTAAGCCATGACTGGGTTTTTTAATATTAGTAATTTTGAGGGAAGGTACCTCAGCTCTCACATTTTACTAATATGCAGCATCTGAAATGATTTCTTTACGCTCTGCATTCCTTTTAGCTGTAATTGTGTAGCGCAGGATACCTTCTTCTTCCTTTTCTTTATTAATTAAAATGATACATACATACCAGGATATGTACCGGTATTGTGATCAATGTCATCATAGAGGGGGGCAAAGCAGACTTTGACCATTTGAACTTGAACCCCCCAGAGAGCTTTTTATTCTAATAAAACAGCAAAATATTGGTTATGTGACACCCCTACATCAAACTCTATCACATTAAGGAAACCTTAGAACTTGGATCTGCAGCCTGGCCTGATACATTACAATTCATCAGGGAGGCTTAGAAGGAATAATTACATCTATGTATTTATTCCACTGTCAGAATGTTGACACTAGTTTCATAGTGTCTGTGTCATTGAGAGTCGTAATTAAATAATATGTCAAATGTATTGATTATGTGTATATGGATCTGGTTGATATGTCTAGAAGGCCTTTTGTCTTGGCGAGATAGCAAAGGTTTAATAGAAAAAGTTTGCCAACCGGCATCAGCTCAATGTTTATTATTTGTTTCACCTCTAATAATGCCTCGAGTTTCTCATGTCTTTTCATTTTGCCATGGAGTAGTACATCATATTGTCCAGGGACCATGTGACATCTGTTAAAAGATTCTGCTGTAATAATGGTTTACAACAGGAAATGATATTGACCGGAAGTTTAATATTTGTCATATTGATATTTACAAAAGGGAAATGATATAAAGGATGAATGATAAATAGCTTGTTAGAATAATAAAATGATCATTTATAGTTATAGTTGCAAATCATAAATAAGGGTGTGTCCTGATTTTATGTGGCACATATTATTACATAGTACTATGATGCTAGAAATCATAACTGTTTTAGTAGTCAGTTTGGCATAATCAGATAGCCATAGGGTTCAATTACATGATAACCTTTATGGACCAGATACAGACTACCGCGACCCATGATTCCCAAACCCACGAGTTGNNGTTATAATAATGTGGAAACCCGAATTATGCTAATTTCCATGCATACAGGGAAAGGCCACTTCCCCTCATGCATGCAGGAACCCGAAAACAGACACTTAACTTAAGGTTTTTGTACTGCTTTTTATTTCAAATAGGGCGATGTGGAAACCTTATTAGTTCATAAGGGCTGAAGNTACTATTGCCATACCACCCTCTTCCCACTGTGCGTACTATTTACCACTTACCAGTACGCCACTAAAATGCAAGACCTTTGCGGAGATCTGGATCCTATGGATCAAGGTAATGGTCTTAAATAGTTGAACATGTGCCCTCTATTTTGCGTATGTTTTCCACACATAGAACATTACGCAATTTCNATAGTCTGGATCTGATTCTATGTTATTACACAGGTGTCATTTACATTGATTAAATTAATTTACATTGGTTAATGGTAATGTGCACCCATTAGGTGGCCACACAGCCATTGGGTGTTTTAGGTAATCCTTAACTTAAAATTTTATACTGAAATGGTTCTGAAACATTTTGAATAGATATATATTTGCTTGTTAATATATATATATATATATATATATATATATATATAAAATGAGAAAATAATCGGGTGATTTAATGCTAACCATCTGTTTGATTTTGAGGTCTTTAAATGATATATCACATCTGGTTAAAAGCATGTATGTGAATGGAGTGACATGGCTAAAAATCAATAGCACATATGCCTAAATGATACCTTTCCTTCCTGATCAATTATGATGTGAAAAGATCAGATTGCCCTGTGCTCCCATGCGCTTCTTGAAACCCTTGATGCAGTGTAAAGAATGCTGCAGATGAGGCAGAAGCATGTTCATACACAGTACATCCTGTCATCCTCTTCAGTGTTTTATAAGAACATCAGCTGCAAAGAATCTACTTAGCTTTTCTAGGCAGCATGCGAATGGCAACTTGGTAACTGTATGTATGATGTTTGCTTTGTAAATGGGGCAAGAAGGTTTCTCCTCTTAGCCATGGTATGTCTTAGTATTAAAATCTAAAGTAACAGACTTCATTTTAATGAGCTTTGTAAATCTGACCTAAAAAGTGTTGCCGGGAGTCTTTGAAATGAGTTTCCTTCAACTTCCCCTGAGCTGATTGTGTGTTTTAGGGGAGGTTAAATGGGTTAAGATTCTTAGCTGTTCTAAAGCCATATGAGTGATTCCTTATTAATCTTTTTCACCCCTAAGACATCGTCTTCAGATCAAGGCGGATTTACTGCATAAGATAACATACTCAGCAANGGGACACGGCTTCTGAAAGGACAAAAGGGTGACAGCATTATAAAGAACAAGTTGCTGAGATGATTTAAAAATAAATGTATAATATATATATGTGTGTGTGTGTGTGTGTGTGTGTGTGTACACAAGATTATCTGATCATGCATCTCACTATGCTTTAATGATATTGTGACATACATCTTTTTTAAAGGTGCAGTTGGTTGTCTTTACACATATGTGTCTCTTCTGAATGTGATGACTGACATGCTATATGTTAGAGTGCATGTTTGAATAAAATTCTGACCCAAGACTGCTGCATTCCCAGCATCCTTTGTTCCATCCTGATTACAAATGGTGGAGCGTAATGGTAGGATGATAGCACAGTGAGGGCGTGCTAAGCGCACTTCATATAACCTTTAAAGTGTAAGTCTGAGCCCAGACCCCACTTAACATAAAGCATTGCTGTTATGGTGACAGATAAGGTTAGGGCCATCTGACATGNGGGAAAATTTATCAGTAACTCCCCTTAATGTATTAAACAGTTAATAAAGACTATGGGGTATATTTACTAAGCAGTCAGATTGGAAAGTGGGGATGTTGCCCATAGCAGCCAATCAGATTCAAGATCTCAGATTTATTCTACACACTGGTGAGTGTGAACTCGAATCTGATTGGTTGCTATGGGCAACATCCACTCTTCAATCTCACTGCAATCTCACCGCCTAGTACATTTAGGCCTATGATCATTATTGATTTTGCTTTATTTATTGAGAGTAATTCCTGTCCTGATGGTAATGAGTTGAGGTGCTAAATGGTATATTAAGAAGTTGTATTTAAATGTAATCATTTCATATTTCTCTGCAACCATAGGTATTTAACAGAGTACAGCAGTTTTAATATCCTGTGGTTCAGTTATATCTTATAAGGCTGCTGCTCTGTTCAGTGTAAACTTAGAGACCACAAATAGAGTCATGAATGAATGTAAGTGTCTTATCAGAGTTAGATGGAGAAGGTCAAAATAGATAATTGTGACAATTTGATCTCGAAACCTTTCCCTGGGAAGTCTAAGTTTAGGGAGTGAAAGGCATCATTGGTGAAGACCCTAGAGCTATTCACACACAGATCACCCAGTAACCTTACACTGACCCTAGAGATAAAAGTTGTCTTTTTGTATTCTGACTCATATCTTAGTTTAACGCTTACCACTGGTCTCTGGTTATAGTAACATGGATAAAGACTATGACGAAAAACACAGCAAAAAAAATAAAGTCTGATCTTATGGCCAGGCTTGTGATTTCCAAAAACTATTTCTTCAATTGTTCTCATTGTAAGTCTGAATAACTATAAAAGGTCATATTCCAGAGACACAACAACATTTTCCAGAAACTTGTGATGTCTTGGCATGTGAGGGNCAGCTAATATCTGGAAGATAACCATCCATGCATCTTGTTCTTACTACTTTAAATTGTTTACTGCCTTCAATTTAAAGGGTCTAAATTTACTAAGCAGGGAGATTGCAGGGAGATTGAAAAGTGGGGATGTTGCCCATAGCAACCAATCAGATTCAAGCTCTCANTTTCATGTTACATAATGGAGAATGAGAGCTTGAATCATATTGGTTACTATGGGCAACATCCCCACTTTTCAATCTCGTGCAATCTCCATGCTTAGTAAGTTTATGCTCAGGTCCCTGTTTTCAACTGGTATTATAAATAAAAAAACATACTTTTCAGTGTCATGTTTGTAACAGTGATAGCAATTACTAAAAAAAACCTTCAGAAATGCAGGGCATAGACAGAACAAGTTGTTAAATGTTATTTATGATTGTCNTCACAAAATATATATTTGAAAAGTTTGTCTCTTTATACATAGGACGCGTGTAAGGCTTTTATTCACAACCTCTTTACACAAGGAATTTGTGTAAACATAGATGTGCCATCTCTATATGTTATGGTGCAATAGAGGAGCTTTNCCTCATACACAGAGGACCAAAATCTGCGTTTATCTAATAGAGTCAGTCACTATAATTGCTGCTAATATGACTGTTTCTCCAGCTGAAGCATCTGCATGGTTACCAATACTCTTAACTACTAATTTACATTGCAATTGGCACCCGACCTCGCATGACACATGTAAGACTCTTAGACAGATAATCCTCTCTTCATCTTGAGAATTATGTCGCCATAGAGGGGTCAGTGGTGTGAGATGGCACAGCTTGAGGTGCGAACTGCAGCCGTAGCTAACACACTTTACCTAGCTGATACTGGGAATCCCTTAACTGGCTGATCAGAGGTTTTAAATAGAGTCCCTTCTGTTTTTACCCTAAGAAGGACTTCTTACCAGCGTGATGTGTTCAGGACAGTTTGTTTCATTTGTTTTGCCAACCTAAATTCATTTTATCAACCACTTGGAAAACAAACATTTCAATGTGACAAAGTAATATATGTTGTTATTCATTAATATTGTAATCCCTCTTTTATACAAGTGTGGCTAAATATTCAACTTGTATATAGCACCNTAAATGTTATTACGGAAGCCTTTAGATGTAAATGTAAATTAGGACCCTTCCCACCAGCTGTAGATTTTCCTGAATGAGCAGCAAAGTTCGATATATTTTGATAATTTATGTAATTTTATCTTTCTGAGTACAGCATGAAAAAGTTGGAGGCATAGGACCCAATCTGACCTTTTATGGATCTGGATTGATATGATCCAGTCCTTTGCAAAGGGTTTTGATGTTGGGGACGGGAAGGGCCATGTGCGCATACACAGTATGCATAGGAATCGGGAGGAGGTATGGTAATAGTACATTAGGGGCAGGTTTTAGCTCGTATGTACTAACCAGGTTACAGCACAACCCTGCATTTAAGCAAGGAGGGTGCAGAAACCTTAAGGTAGGGGTCTCCATGCAGCTTCCCCTNTGTATTTGGTAGGGGAGTGGTGCCCACCCATCTGTCCTTAGGGTATTCTGTATAATAGGATTTACGCATTATTAAACCCGCAAGACATGCTGTAGTCTGGATCTGGGTTCAAAGAACCATATTTACCACTAAATGAACAACAAAAAGTACCTATGTGTTTATTGTCCAATGGTTTTTACTATTTGTAATTTGTAATATTTCATGGCTAACATTGTTTCTGCATTTAGTGCAATGGAAGGTCTGGCATTTCAGCCGTATAACCACATCACCACAGACTGGCTTCCAAGCCTTTTTACTCTTATCATTTGAGTATTACCTTAACATCAATGGATAATCTATTGATAAATCAGTTTTATCAAGAATATATACGTTTATACACTCTGGGACAAAATTGAGTATATTTCCCATTAATTACCATAGAATGTGCAACACATGATCCCCTGAGATTTCCATCCTGTGTTTCTGCAGGTTACATTTTCAGTTGAAAGGTCAGGAAAAGGATAAAGAGTGACATTATTTATCTTGAAGTCTGTGGCAAATGTTATTTTGAAGAAAAGATTAAAAACATATCCCTAAATAGAAATAAATGTGTACAATATGGCCAGTGTCTCTCGTGAGTGGTTCTATTCACCAGGAAGATAAAATAGCCAAAGATAGATTACCAAATAGTACATAGATCTCTCCAGCTTAGAGAAGAGTCTGCCTGTATCAAATGAATCTGTGAGATTCTCTGTCTGTCGNCACAGATAGCCAGCTTCTGAATGCTTTGATAAATAAACTCAATGTAATAAGAGTTAAACGTTTAAGAGCTCTTTAATACACGCAGTCTTTGTGGTGAGTGATAAATATAATCCCCTGGTTTTTGTAAATCAATGCTAGGTTATACCTCATCACCTCATGGCATTGAAGTCCATCCATGCTACATCAGACAACACGTAATAAGGATTTAACTTATGCCAGCAAAGGCAGGATCTGATGGAGCTGGCTTCCATAAACAGGCAATCTACTTTTCAAAGGCTCTGCCAATTGGTGTAAACATCAGTAAACGTCTACAGCCTTTCGTGGATGGACAGATGTGCTAATGACGAAATAAGAACTTCAGGTATTCTGCATTGTCAAAAAAACAAAAACACAAAATATCAACTGAATGAACCATGATATTTATAGGAACAGACATGGCTAAGCTTTGGCATGCTAATATTTGCTTACAGATGCATAAATGAAATGAATACTTTGAAGAAAAACAGAACATTAGGCCGGAAGAGGAGCAAAAAAGAAACAGGGAAATTAATTTCTTCTGTTTTAGCAGCTCTCTGTTGTATTTCCAAGTGTTAACAAACCTATTTTAAGCACTGCAATCCAGGCTTTATAAGCCTTTCTTATAGTTCCAAATGCAAGTTATCTTGCTTAGCATATGTGGCTTGGGCATAGAAAGGTATGTGCATGTGTGTCCGACTTCTAATCAACATCTTTATCCGCAGCCAATGACTATTTGGTTGTTTAGATGCTTTGTTGTGGTGTAAGCTGACATCTCCTTTTAATATATACAGAGCATGAAAGTAAAACTATGGCAGAATGGTAGACCAGGTGTTAAGAAACCAGCCACTGCCCATCTGGCTTCGTTGATAATGTGCGGGTAATGTGAAGTCTTTCACTTTTCCCAGATTCCATTGGCCCTTTCTTGCATTAAACTCCTAGCAAAAAATCCTAATAAAAGCAAGTCTTTCAAGGGCTTTAAAGGGCTATTGTTGGGAGATTTGTGATGGCGCTGTGTAAAATGTGTAGGTTTAAGGATTCCGTGAGTGAAAGCAGACCTCTTCCCTTAATTCAATATCACCTGGGACACTTAGAAATCCTTTCACATGTTCTGTGCATTTAACACTTTCCTATATAAATAAAGCAATGTTTACTAGAGTTTTAGAGTGCTGACAAGGTTGTCATAGGTAATGGGGCAAAAATCACTATAGAGCATCACTTCATTTCAGTCGCTTCTGCTGACATTTTTGCAATTGCTACAGCTCCCCACTCTTGCTTTTTAAGAGGTATGAGTAGGACCATCAATAGGAGTTCAGGGCACCAGTACAACAACTTCTAGCCCCCTTCCCCATAGCNCATTATTAAACGTAATGTCCAAACCCAAACCTATTCCATTAATGAGCTTAAACATACTTTACTTACCTTCTCACCATTTGCTCTCTCACTCTCTGCTGTGAATGCCACTGCCACATCGCACTGGAGGAATCTGCAAGTTCCAGCAAGTTCCAAGTTTAACCTCCAATAACACAATTAATTAGATGTCATGTAACTTGACTAATTACGGTAGGGACATATTATGAAGTGAATGGCAGTGTGATTCAAACAGGCCTATGTGTCACCAGTGGGTAATATGCCACCATTGTTCTCCAGAGCAGGATGAACATACAGTAGCATAGCCTACTTGGTGTGTGTTGTTGCAGTCACAATCTATAAGACAGGTTTGTCACTTGGGCTGGGTCAGGATTGCTGTCTGCTGCCAGGGAAATTGCTGTAGGGGTTGTCTTTTTCTGTAAACAGCAATATTGTATATAGCAGTGCTTTTTCTTTGTGTTGATTTGGAAGGGGCGAGGGAGTGCCTAGAATAATATTGAACAGTCTTAGAATAGACAAGAGCGGCAGTTAAACAATGTGCTAAAGATTAGCTGAAGGTGGTCTAGCACTATATTGAATATTGGCTTAAGCATTCGAAGGCAATAACATGTCAAATATAGCTTTACACACTAGTCNAATTTAAGGTGTAAGTTGGAATTGTTTTTATATACATGCATTACTAAATAAATCTTCAAATAGTATTGCAGTAAATGAAGTGACTTTAAATCCTTTGTTTGGGACTGTGTCTGTTACTTGGCATGGAAAAAACTATTTGCCGTAAATTACCATGTTATGAGACTGTAGTCTATGGCATAAATTTACTAAACAGGGAGACTGAAAAGTTGGGACGTTGCCTATAGCGTANTAGATTCANGCTCACATTCTCCAGTATGCAAAATGAAACTGAGANCTTGAATCTGATTGGTTGCTATGGGCAACATCCCCACTTTTTAGTCTCTCTGCTTAGTAAATTTAGACCTATGATTGACTAACGTCATGAAGTGTATTTTGTTACATCCTGCAAC
>JABWIB010000716.1:61157-71781 GCA_016617825.1 Platyplectrum ornatum | reverse complement strand
GCCCCGGAATTTTTTGAAATGACCCATTCAAACCCGGGTAATTCACTGGTTTTTGAGGTATTCTGAATGTTGTGTGTGCCAGTCATGTAGATTTTAAAGACTTTTATTCCTTTAGCATGGAAATTAAAATGTAAGCATGGAGGACCAGATCCCCCTAACCCTTCCCTAATCTCTTCATTTAAATATACACCCCTTCCTGACCACNTGGAGTAATTTAGGTGGTTAGTGTGGCATGTCCGGCCCAGGGGATGTTCTTCCGCATACCAATGTATCCGCAAATACACATCTGACGCTAGATCCNGTCCTAGATGTCCTGTGATATTGTAGATTAGTGTACATTTTGTCCAGTTTTCGGATTTCATATATTATTCATCACTGTTGTGTACGTATTTTAGGGATTCATTCCAAAGACACTTATCTAAGTTTAAAAGTCAGACACATATTTGCTACGTAACTTGCATATTTACTTACATAGANTTTCATATTTGTCATGTGTTTGTGGCCATGAATTCTTAAGTAAAACCAAATAAAAGAAGCAAAGCCTATTACATTGGACATAACTCCAATTAGATTCCTTGTTATTCTTATTATTATAGATACCTATACAACAGTGAAGTCCTTATGGAATTGGGCTTTGCTAAACTCCCAATTTCTAGGTTTGCTAAGCAAACTTCAGCCTTGTACTATTTACCTTGGCAAGTGCCTGGCCAGATTGATGATCTGTAAAGTGCATTTATTATTTGACTGTTTGCTTTGGCAGCTCTTAAAAGAAGTTAACTGATTACAGTCCCAGATGTCATTGCATATATTACTGTTTGCTATATCTTTTTCTTAAGACTTTACATTTGTGTGCAAGTAATATAAAGCTATTTTCACCTGTCTTTAANATTTTAATTTCAAATATTGTTTTTAGATATAGCTTACTGCATACACTTTTATTTTACTTCTTCCTATTGTTCTCTGCTATGCAGCAACTAATGTATATGAAACTAATCACTGGATTTCCTCTGCATGTCATAACTGCGTTCACTTTTATAACTTTACATCTAATGTTATGTAGTTTATGAGATTATCCTAGATTCACTTGTGCTTGTAGTAATTTAGCTGCATATTATTTATAGACTCATAGATTTTATTGTATCATAAAGGCTTATACTTAAAAAAAATTACTTCACACCAAAGCAGTTCAACAGCAAATTGGTCTTAATCGTCTTATTTGAATGTATCTGTAATTATACTTTAAATTACATAATGTCTAAGGTTTGAATCCAGAGTTCTTTCAGTGCAAGCTTATCCTTGATAAATGATGTTTGTACTTTTGCGTAGTAACCAGACTCTCTCATTTGTAACAGCCTAGCTTACGTCATTTTACAATGAAGACGAATGGAAATACCAGGATGTACAGTTAGGTATATATTTAAAGACCCTGGGTGAAATTTACTAAGCATCAANATGGCTATCTCACCATGCTGTGTTGAGTTACACGGTGAGAGGCGCCGTTTCGAACTCACTGTGTGTTTCTAACCTGACCAACATAGAGAGCCACGTGCAATTTGTTGTCACTTTAGAGTTTCCAAATCGTCGCAAACTCTACAAGGCAATGAGCTGAAATCAACATTTTCAAAAGAGGTGCCTTTCCCCTGCAAATTGGCCCAAATCGACCTACATTCTTCATGTTCAAGTAGAGAAGCCTAAATAAAACAGAAAAGCCTTAACAAACATACAGACCAACAATANTTTTTTTTGCAAACTTGCTATGGCTGCAAGCAGGAAGTGTGTGGGTTCAAAATGTGTAGAGTTTATCAAGAGAGAGTNATGAACAACTCGCCTTGTTTTTCANACAGTGCGACACAAGATAAATCCATCGCCATTCAAACGTTACTTTATGTAAATTAGCCATCTCAAAGTTTTAAATCGACAAGGTGCGTCAAGAAGCATTGAGATGAAATGCCAGCCAACTAGCACCATAGTAAATCCCCCCCCNCAGTCTGAAGTATCAATGCTCTTTAGTGTATATAGGTCATTATGCAATAAGAGTTCCGCAATATTAGAAATTTGTCAGACATTATTTTTACTGCTACTTTTAAAGAAGATGTTTAACTAGAAGAATTTTAGATGCCAAACAGAGAGATCATTTACATGCTCAGTCGGTAATTAAGAATAATATCACGACTAGTAATAAGTATAAAACATAGTAAAACTCTTCCCAATAAATGGATGTGAATTGTTAGTGTGTGTTTATATTAAACCACATTAAAAATACTCAGATTTCAACATGAGATTAAATAAGTCATAAACATTTATACATGCAGTTCCTTAATAGCAAACCACTGTGCAAAATCACTTGCTCTCATTTATATTAAATTTTTCATCNGTATATTCAGAAAACAGAAAATTATTGAAGAAATACAAGACAAATCTAGGTTTATATCATTTTATTATTGTATAGTAATTTTTAACATCACACAATACATAAAATAGAAGGTTGCTCACATTTACCAAATGTGATCGGAAGAATAAATATGTTTTTTTGTGTACAATCATAACCTTCTGGCCTACACTTGGTCATTCTACAAACCATAAAAAAAGCTTAGTCACCATTACCGCAAAAGTAAAGCTGTTAACACTTATTCCCCACACTACTACATTACATTAGATAACTCTCATTGCCCCCTGTAAATGAAATATGATAATAATATAACAGGTCGAAGACGGTTGTTAATTTGTATGCATTTGTGTATACACCACCTTATGTTCAAAAGAGAGTATGGAGGCAATCCGATAAGAACTGAGATCATACAGGCACAAGTTTTGAGGAATGTTTGGTATGGACACTGAAAAATCCTGGGTAATCTCTATAAATATAAATATCTCATAATCACGTTAATTGTGATTTGCACATGTTTTTAATGATATAACATAAATAACTTTATATAATCATTGGTTTTGTATTCTACCTATTGTTATGTGTGTAACTACTAAATGTTCTGATCAGTACAAAATATTGTTTGTATAAGCTTAAAAATTGCAATTAATTCGTTAGTTATAGTTACTAATTTGACTGTTTCCTTCTTTACCTTTTCAATGTATTTTATTAAATTATTATTATTATCTTGGGAAATTTAATACTGATCATCGTATAACAAACCTTAAGCATGAACCATAAAGCACCTGATTTGGCTGGTGTTATATGTTCCATTTACCTTCCCTCTGGGGAAATATTGTAGTTGTTTGGCTACACCACAAGACAAGTCTTCCAAATCTTTATTATAATAATGAAAGGCATTTGTCCTGCCAATATTTGTTCTCATTCTGTATAAGGGGTGACATACTTTGTGTGAAAAGTTGTGTGGGTTTGTGATTTTTAATGTCTGAGCTCTTCCTGTTGTGTTGTGGTCAGAGTGTCTCTGTGATGACCTGTTGGTTATGAGTCTACCATATGGAACTGTTTCTGTGTCTTTTGAATCATTTCTAAATATTTTTGAAATCAGATCCACAGATGTGTTTCTGTTTGGAGCAAAGTTGTGAGAATCAAATTATTCGTTAGAGTCCACAAATGAGTCATAACAGTAAATGCACTCGTTTTCAATGTTCATCTTGTAGANCATTTTTAATTGTGTGCTGAACATTGTTGCGCATACAGATGTGTTGCNTGATGAATTTTAATATATTGTATCAGGTAAGAAAGTTTTTAGCTATGTGTATTCTTGTGGTTCTCACAATCTTATTACAGAGTATCTGTTAGATCCACATACATCAACATAAAGTAATAAAGTACAGCAGTACTACAAAAGCATTAATACAGGTGACCCAGGTCAGACATGGGAATGATCTGGGAACAACCCTGCTTTATTCAAGGGTCCAAATCACAGGATTTTTCTAAAAGAGCTGTTCATATTGAGCCTTGTCCTGGGAATCTCAGAGCAACCTGGGAAAATCATGGGCTTTTGAGGCAATCTGAACGTGGTATTTCATATATCATAACAGCCACACTCCATGTACTGATGATAGTAACGCTACAAGTGGGTTTTCTCAAGATGTGTGTGGATATTTTGCAGATTACAGCTTGTAATGGGCATTTGTGCATTGTGAATAATTATCTGTAAGGCAATATGGTAATATAAAGGGATTACACTGTTATGAGAATATTTTACATATATAAGTAGATAAAAAAAAGTGAAATAGCAGCAGGGTTGGATGTGCCTTTTAATAGCATTCACTGTGCCACTTCAANAGTAATGCTCACTCCAAGAATCATATGTACTTTCTTTAGTCTCATTAGTCATGCTGTGTCAGCAGCAGCTAATGTGACCCTTTAAGCAATGGAAATGTTGTAACAAATGTTCAAGAAGATGTATAGCAACACTTGTACTGTAATTTCAGCTATGTTATGATAGCTTGAATGATATACCTGTTTAAAATGGAATGGTATGTGTCAACATGCTGTGACGNCCAAAATAGTTTTTTTTCTCCGGCAGTGAAATTATCTCCATGCTTAACCAGAAACCACTTATCAATTAATCTTCAATGTGGCTTCCTTCACCTTTTGGTCTCTAGTACTTGAAGGGCTATGGATAGTCTGACTAAAATGTGACAGCACTCAGAACTATTTTCTCTACATTATAATTCCTATGCTTAGTATATTCACTAAAGAACCAGAAATATAAATGATTACAATCACACTTTTGACAATTTAACACTCTCAAAAAATTTTTGGAGACGANCTTGAATCTGATTGGTTGCTATGGGCAACATCCCCACTTTTTAGTCTCTCTGCTTAGTAAATTTAGACCTATGATTGACTAACGTCATGAAGTGTATTTTGTTACATCCTGCAACNGTGTTGCATATATTAACATATCTGNTTATGGCTATAGTTGTGCANTGTGTTCATGGCAATAATTTTTATTTTAGCTTGATGNTTGTAAAACAGGAGTAACATTGGACAGTGCTATAACATGTTGTCAATTGTCTACGAAAACAAGAAAAAGCATGCAGTGCACTTAATCTGTTACGGTAGGCAGAATTAGCATGTGTTTATACGCACCTCTATGGGGTGCAAATGGAGACCTGTGAGTAAATTTTGTGTGAAAACTTGATGGTATAAATATATATATATATATATATATGCTCACAGTCCAGTCATCACATCATTATCTTGATTATTATGGATGGAATTGTGCTAGAGTAGGGGTTCTCAACATTTTTGAGAGGGTCCCAGTTACCCTTTAAGGAATCAGATAAAGTACCACTTTCCATATTATGAAGATACCTACCGACTACCTATCAAAATGTTTACATGTTTCCATATTTTTATCAGGGAATTTTTTTTATTTTTTTTAACACAAGAAATATTTCATTCAGACCAGGGTTTGAAGTAGAGGTATATACAGGGGTATGCTATACCNTCACTTCTCCCAACAATGTAATTGAAAAACTACAAATNTCCATTGACTTCTATTATATTCNGTGTTTAAATACCGTCACTTCTACATGTCCATACCACCACTTCTAAATTTCCACTTCGACCACTGATTCAGACTGCAGCATGTTGTATGAAATATGCCATCTGGTATCACCACTGGTTACAATAAATGTATCACTAACACCANTGGGTGAGAACTTCTGTGCTAGACTATAAGGTGAGTATTTAACATTGGAACAGCTTGGGTTTTGTTGTTTTTTTCACAAAAGAACAACTATGACACTGGTCTCATTCAGCAGTATTTGCAATGATCCCAGTAGNGTACATATTTGTTCCCACCACGTATATTAGTAATTTCACTCTACCCAAAATAGAAAGCAGAAATATAGTTAGATTTAGAGTAAATTTAGATGCTTAGAATAAAAAGCAAACATGAATCACATCTCTAAAAAAGCATAGTATACATAGTGTCCTGACAAAGGCCACAGAAATGGATGGCTGAATCACATAGGCGAGCTGGAAGTTATTCTTATTAATTTAAGAGCGGCTTGTTTAGTTGGTTCCTTCTGTTTTATGTTCTCATTACTCCGGTGGTNGACATTATAAACTATCAGGATAGAATAATCTACATGTTTCTATTTCCAGAATTCTGACATTATGTATAATATTTAAAAATGAAAATGTGGCGGATAGACCTTGCTGTGGGTTTTTGGGTTTCTTAAACACGGTGGCACCAACATTTTCCTTGTTTCTCTTCGGGAGGTATAAGTGGCAAGTGCACATCATTGTGGTTCTTTACATGTTCNATGTGGCCATGTAATTAATCTCTATGTCAAACCTCAACCTCAATGTCCNCTTACTCACTCTGTGGGACTGGACAGGATATAAGAGTCTGGGGAATTGTCTCATNATATGAGTAGGCAAGTATAGTGTCAGAAAACACATAAACAAAGCTAACAATCAGTAAACCCATCTTTCTTCTTTTTTTGTAGGTAACACTAAAATCAAGTACTAAATTATAATTCTGTTAGGACATGACGTTGCCTTTGAGCTCAGGAATCTATTGTGTGCAGTATAAATATATATTTCAATAAAAAGTATAGTATGATGTGGATTAAGAAGAAAATAAAGATCAGATGGACAAGCATTGCAAGCTTGTATTTTGTATTTAGTACTCAGCAGAAAATGCAGCCTTTCTGTCTTTGAAANTAATGTGATAACACATAAAATGAAAAATAAAAATGCAAGGATCAAAGTACTGTATAATTTGGTGTAGAAAGCAGAGTTGTTCCAATCTGGTAAGCATATGTGTGCATATTGGAATATATGTAATACTAAAAGCAGAAGTTTACAACATGTTCACAGTCTTGGCTCCACTATTTTGTGCTGTTATAAAAATTTGGGCAAATGTGTTCTGTTATTTTAGCTTTTCTTGTAGTTTCATTACACAGGAGATATATGACAATTGTACAGCATACATGTAGTTTTTGTAAGAAGCCCTCGGTNTCACACTTTTGATAATTTAACACTCTCAAAAAATTTTTGGAGACGAAAAAATGTAAATACGACAACTGGTCATATGATAATAATAAATTAGCAACATGTTAACATTTCCTATCATTTAAAGCTATTTAACAAAGAGTGTTTAGGTCTGTTTTAAAGTAAGAAATTGNAGACTGGCTGGACCAAGTGATACTCATCAAACTCCTTGTTTCTATAAACATAGCTTTGTTACTCTTCCAAGTGCCTACTCAGACAGTGTATAATATGTTTTGAATAGTTCTGACTGGTCATTGTTGTAAGGATGCTTTTTTTCCACATTTCTTNTTAAATTTGTACAGCATGTGTTAATTCAATATAATGATTTACATATTCAGTGTGTTCTTTGTCCACAGCTGTTTTTACACTTTTGTTCAATGATGTTCATGTTCCAAGTGATGATCAGGGCTAATGTGTATCACAGAAGCATCACATACCATGCTTGCTAACTAGAAACTTTATTCATTATTTAATTATTGCTAACAAAAGTGTCGGCACAAATGTAATCCCATAGCAGTCATATTATGCAGTAGTATAATCCAACCAAATACTAACCCTAACTGTCCCAAATGTGTAATACATAGCAGTGCAAAATTCCTTGATCACTGTTAGATTTACACCTAAATAGTCAGGGTCTGATGTACTGTATATTTCCACTTTATTTGCTAAGAGGATATCAGTTCTGTGTTTATATAATCCCCAAATCCACTTCTACTCCTCTGTTTAAATTACTGTGTTCAGGTACGTAAAAAGTGATTTTAGAAGATGGCTTTACTCCACTTTTAACTGCAAATTGGCAACACAGCTCCTGAGAAATGCATTAGTTGGTATTTCTATAGCAGGACACAAATCGCTGCTATTCCTGACCCCATTAAAATAGAGAAACACTTGAAATTTGTATTGCTATCAAACTTTGTGGGGAAAGCTACAGTGACTTTACTTACCATTGGGAAGCTCTTCTCACCACATTACAACCGCAAGTAATGAATGTCACCTCCATTCCTACTCACAGGGATGTGTNTGAGGCCAGAGTGAGTTAGATATCTGTGGGTCAGCACATACATAAATAGGAGGTTTATTCTGTTGTCGAAATTAATTCTGTCTATAGTTTGTAGTTTTAAAAAAAGTTCTATAGTTCTAAGTTTTATAATAGCTTGCTGCAATTTATACTAATTTATCTAAAAATCGTGATGAAATAAACATGTAACTAACACACAAACTTAAATTTCTATCTGCATTTTTGACTGTAATAATTGTTACTGTAATAATTTTTCTTTCAAAAGAATAATATGTGTAATCGAATTGCAGTTNACTAATGCACACGTGATGTTCTAGCATGCCCACAAGCACAGTTGCAAGGCAATGTATTTTGCAATTACTAGTTTGCATTAATGCTCTATTCTTCCAACAATGAGTATGAAGATTTGTTTTAAATAACTTCTCAGTAACTTGGGAAGGAGGGAGNAAGCTGTCTGACTTTCTTTCCTTTGTTTGTAACATAACAAAATTCCAAATATGTGCAAAAATAGTCCCAAAAGTTTCTTCTTTAATATTACTATCTTTAATATTACTATATGCATCATGGAATAGTTCCACTCATCATAACCTGCATAATAGCATTGGTATGCTAAGATACATCCTATCTCTTGGTCCACTCATAGGATAGTCCAATTTCTTTAATTGAATAGTGCCTAAAGCTTTTAGGGGAAAAACTGAGAATTAACAAGTTTCTTATGCTATACCTTTTTCCTTCAGAACAAACAGAATATAGAAGTATCATATGCAACAGTGCGGGTGGTCCATAGTACAGTCGTCTGCAGCATTTCTTTTTTTTTTTTTCAAACTGTCTCTAGACCAAAGAGCGAGAGAATATGGCGTCAATTTAAGATCTCTGAAGTCGTATGGCAGCCCTAGAAGGCTTAAATGGATCCACTTTCATACCAATTTACCTTCAGAAACTTGCAGCACTCCGGGGTCAACTTAAATTACTTTAGATGAATATGTCTTAAAGGTTTATGAAATTATTAAGAATAAAACAGGAAGTCAGATTTTTGTGTATGAAACCTAAAGGACTAAAGCAACAACAACTTTCCTACATTTACCAGGGTCTGAAACTTAGATAAATGTTTTCTGGCAATTACGCACTGCTTTTATCCAGTGGGACGTTTATCTAAGATGTTTCTTTAAATGATACTTCTATCACCATATAAAGCAAAAGAAAATAAACTTATGTCAATGAATTTGCACTAGGATTACCCTAATTCAACCAACTTGTACTATGGGTAGGTCAAATTTCTGCATTCCTCCAACACAATCTTGGCTCACATAACTATATTCTTTNGTGTAAAACAACTTTACAGCTTTAGTTGGCAGTACCCATTTAAATGAATCACATTATTTTGACTTTTGCAGTTAACCATGTAACTAAACCTATTCATCAAATTTNTCACATAGGCCGTTCAGATGTGTGATTCTTACATGTCTTGTATTATATTGTATAACTTAGATGGTACAGAAAGCTTTTGTAAATAACATTAAATTGCTTTTTAAAAACAGCAAACTTATCTTTAGCATGGGTGGTGTCTTTTAAAACTTACTTACAAGGTATTTTCCAGAATTGATTTGATTTACCTGTCTGGTTTTATACATTTCTTAGTAGCTTCTAGAATAGTGAATTCTGTCTTCTATAAATGGTAGCTCTCTTGAAATTTCCTTCAGCCATAGACTGTTCTGAGCATGAAGGGGAGATGAGTTAAGTGACTGAAAGCCGTAGGCCAGGACATGTCAAATAGAATAACTTCGTCACTCAATCATCTCACCTTCCAATGCCACTCTGCCTTATGCAGACACCAGATGCCTTATGAATAATGCAAGAGACAAGGGCAAAACCACTCGGATCTGTGCAGAGGAAAACTTTGGACGGTGTGGATTGGCCTAGTACTCAATGATTTTTTCAGACACATTCTTCTGGTACCATCCAAATTTAATACCCTGTGGATTTGGATTTTTAAAGAAGTGCATTTAGTGTTTATCGTGACTGATTTAGATAACTTACATCCTGTTTTCTGGTCTGAGAAAGACAGATAAAAATAGAGAACCAGCAGCTTTGCAGCTTTACCTGTCAAAATCACTGTGCAGACACCTTGTCAAAGTGTAAAGCCAAGAAAGTAAGAGCTCTAGGTACTGAACAAGGGCATGCAAAGCACTTACGTTAAGGTGGCTTTCAACTTACCCTAGCTTCCTGGGATTTGCTTTAGGAGCTTTTTGTTTGAACTTCACATATCATCCATTAAAAAATTTACACATGAATAGGAACATACTTCCAGCTATATCTTACATCTACACTGCAAAGAATCTATACTTTTTTTTGGTGACTACATGCATCTACCACTTAATTTTTTTGATAAAAAGATTTGTAAATATATATTTTTTTAAAAATAAAAGGAAATATTGTTAGTCACTTCTTTTACTGCTGCATACTACAGCTACCTAAAAAAAATACTTGTCATCTGTTATGATTTGCAGGATTCCATATTAACCTTATTTGTGTATAAATGTTTCATTTGGTACCTTCCTTCCATTCCTTTCCAATGCCATTTGCATTTTTATTTTGAAGGACATATATATATATATATATATATATATATATATATATATATA
>JABWIB010000715.1:84131-96257 GCA_016617825.1 Platyplectrum ornatum | reverse complement strand
ATATATATATATATATATATATATATATATATATATATATATATATATAATTGCCATTTATGAAAATATATCCAATTGTATTAGGTTTGTTGTCTATAACTGTATATTCAGTTTGATGTGTTCTCGTCTCATTACTACAATAACAGCTTTTTTCCCTTGTGATTTAAGCCAATTAAAACAAATAGAATCTGTTAAACACAGTTTTAAATACATTAAATACGAAAAAAGTTTTCATTTAAGAATGACCCAAAAGACACTCTTTACCCCAGTCTTAAATTACTGAGGAAGAGCTTGTACTTCTATCTAGAAATAGGATATATTGTTTTAGATGAATGTTTACTTAGATGAATATGTTTAAGGTCTATAATAAGCATTGGATCCAGACTTACACACTTACGAGTGGGCAAAACCATGATGAATTGCAGGGAAGGTAGATTTCACTAGTTGAAAAGAGCATTGAGAGATGATGTTTCTTAGCACAAGTCTAATAACAGTGTAACAGTAACACTGGTCAGTATCTGTGTGCAAAATGCAAAAATAAAGTTCTCCCTGCATGCAAACACTAACATTCATTTTACTTCTCCTGCAATTCAACATGGTTTTACTCACTCGTAAGTCTGGATCTGGTGGTGATCAATCACTACATTTTTTTAATGCAGGAGACCTCAGACACCTGAAACTGTAACTCAGATCCTTTTCTATCGAAGTTTTGACTACTCCGATTATGTGGAATGTATAATTTAGTTTAGTCATAAAAGATTTAATCTGTAAAGTTGTTTCAAACCTAAAAAGTTGAACAATGGTTTTCAATCTATTTTTATTTTTGATGTGGTTTCCATATACATCCACATGGCCAAGATCCCCTAAGTTCTCTGTCAGGTATATAACTGTCTAATATTATTATTGATATGGTAGCTTGATAATAATAGAGAATGTAATGACCATTACTTTTTCTGTATAATAAAAATAATTCATATTCCCAGTATTCACAGAACAACTAGAAAGTCAATTAGACTTTTTCACAATGATCTCCTTTGGTTAATGTTGCTAGTAAGAGGAGATAAGCCATAATATTTTACAGGAAGCAGCCCATTGATTCCTTTAACAAACACAGCTTGGCAATCTATCTACTATACAAAATAATGAGGTGGCAGGACTGCAGTGGAAGAGCCAGCCTTTAAGACATCACGTAAGGGAATCCAGCTGTGCTTGGATGGTCTCGAGCTATTAAAATAGAAAAAAAAAAAAACCAAGATATTATTTCATGTATAAAGATTATTTACACACACAAAAGTATGTTGAAGCTTTGAATATTAAATGCATTTGTGTCGAGTTATTAAAAAGTAACAGAATCCTAGAATATCGATTTCATAAAAGCCATTTCATTTGAAATCTTAAATGAATATTCAACATTTCAGAGAATTGAACACCTGTTTTTTTTATAATAGCAAATTACAATTTGCCACTATAGCGTAGGCTGAGCAGTTATGAAGAGAAATCTCATCTTTGATTGTACTTAACCTTCTTTGCAAAGAGAGGTAAATTAAGAATTTCTAAAGATGGAAAGCAAATGCATAATCTCTAACAGAAATATAGTCAGATAGATTTAGCTATAGTCTGTTGCGAAAAAGTTTTTGCAAAAGTCATTTGACCACAAATTTTAACTGTATATTTTACTAGTTTTAGCCTACAACAGATTTGCATATATAATTGGTATATGTCATGCCTGACTTTAGAAAGTACATACCAAGAAGACTTAGCATTGCTGTCTAACAGTGATTATATAAGCTGTTTAATCAGCATCTCTACGGAAAAATAACTGGAGTTGTCCAGGTGGCTTAAATGTCAGTTTTGGAATACAATACAACATTGGTGGAGTTAATCTTTAAGAGTCAAATAAAAAAATATGCTTTACAACAATATTTAGAGAAGATGATTAGTATTTCTATTACTTTTTTTTACACATGTGTTCAGTAGAAAAACCCCAATAAAATATTACCGCTGTTTCCACATTGCTAGCAAGATTTTGATCAACAAGCAGTAGGTAGTCCAGCACCCTATATGTTAATAATCACTGGCCAGATCCTGCTTCCCGTCGATGCCTGACTTACGCACACAGAGTGGGCCGATTTTCTTGGCAGCGCGCATGCAAGTGGAATTCCTAAGGTACGGTAGGGATTTAGAGTTCAGGGGAACCGTGTGTTCACTTAAGGCAGGAGTATAGCAGAATATGCGCTGCTGCAATCATTGCATGAGAGAGGGGAGTAACAGAGGAGCTCACTCCCGTCTCTCGAANAGCTGTATATGGTCCCATATATAAAGTAAACCAGTGGACTAAAACAAATAATTGAGACCTGTAGAATTTACAGTTGTAAGAGAAATTACCAGCATGTATCTTGACAACAATACGCACCTTATTATAGAATTCTAATAGCTCCTTGTGATTAAACTCCATAAATACTTTCTCCAGCCCCTAAAAGGAAAAGAACAGGTATGGTTATTACACACATTACAAAAGACTTGTACAGTTTATTAAGGATCCATTCATTTTTTTAAGTCCAGCTGAACCAGGCATATAAAGGACCAAACATTATAAAGTGCTTGTCTTCTAAGACTATCACTATAGTGGCTATAAGTGAGAGGAATCCAGATACTGATTTATGCTATATTCTTCATGCTTCTGAGCAAAAGGCCCTCAGCCAAGGGAATGCATAGGAACTTAATTAGCAAAGCATTACCTTTCTCCATAATTTATTTACAGTAGTANGTAACATAACTATGGTTGACACCAACTCTGATTAAAAGCATTGTTAATTTTTTATTCAATATCACTCCAAAGATCATATGAAACACAGCTCCATCTATCCAGTGTACACCCAGCTACTCGATTCATTGCTATTCTGTAAGGAGTAATGCAAAGTCAATAATGCATTAACTTTCCTTAAACTGAATATATGTTAATGCTTTCCAACCAGTCAACTTCTGCCTAAATTTAACAGCTAGATTAAAAGTTTCAGGCTCCCACATAAATACCAATACCTATTATTAAGAATTAGCTCTGCATAAAAGCCTAGCTGTAGCCTGCAGCAGTCTACAAATGTTACAGCGGTGCCTTTCATTTCAGTAGTGTTTACTTCCAATATGGACCGGATTCATAGGGCCACCCAACATCCGACTTCTGCATGCCAATGTTTGTCGTTAGATCTCCTAGCGTATAGAACTAAGATTTACATTTTTATGTAGGATGGGGAATAGACCATTCATACAACAGCTGGGTTTGCGTCTAGAAATACATTACTATACATGTGTTCCACTAGTAACCATGCACATAAAACAGATGGACATCAGCGAAAACAATTTCCCAAATATATGAATCAAAATGACGTCTCCCACTGCTGAGTAAACAAGCATTGCTCCAATTCTAGGGCAAGTACACATAATGACCTAAATGATGCAATGCCTGGTAGATCAATGAGAAAAGGCCATTTAGTTCTCTTGTGTTTGAGCCTAGGTCCTGGTTTCAAAATGTCATAAGCTGGGTACACACTATATCAGATCAATTAAAAGGTTAACTTCAGATTTAAAATCACTATTACGCTGCTGTACACACTGCACTCAATTTACTGATCTGTTGTTTATTCTCTACCCTTACCCTAACACTGAGACTTGGTGATAGCAAGCAGGGCTGGAAGTGGAGGTGTATGCGGGGTATGCAATACCAGCACTTCTCCCACTGATGAAACTGAATGTAACTACAAATGTCCACAAATGTTCACTTCTATTACATTCTGTGTTTCCATACCACCACTTTTATATTTCCACTTTGACCACTACTTCAAAGTGTTCTGATTCCAGATGATTGTCTCACCCCCCTGTACTACACAGAACAATATCTTTCTAAATGAGTTTAAAAAGGGTCTGAGTGAGTCAGGACCTGGGTGGAGCTAAGTGGGGCTTATTTGCCCAGTCTATGATGGTTGCAATGCTGACAGATAAGATAGTGAAAATTATTCAGTTCCAAATATCTAATCAAACAATGAGATGCTGTTTTACATGACTTTACAGCATGTTAGAACAGCACACACCAGTAAGATGTTGCTTAAAAGTGTTGTTTATCGTGTGACCTGCACAATAAACAGCAGGAAAACCTCCAGTGTGTACTCCTAGGATTCAATATTAAAATTTACCTTGTGCATAGTACTATTATGTTATTTAAGTCACCACTTCCTACAGATTTATTAGGGAGAATATTAATTCAGCCCACGTGGCCGCCTCATCTAGGTGTAAGGAGCGGGTATAAATCAGCCATCTCCAGCTTCTGTGTACTTAGAACATATATTGAGCTGAATATGTTAAAATGTACCTTTGTATATTTACAGCCTACACAAATGTGCTAAAACAAAATGTATTGTCTTCCCACTTCCACAATAGATCACTTGGGAGCTAGCATATATCTATGTATTAACCATGAGCAGTATACAAGTGATACAGGTAAAGTAGAGCATTCATTCAATCATCAATACCCTGTGCGCGAAGATACAGTAGCTGCAGTCTTCTGAGAGCAGTCTCAGCCAATAACAGTAATATGGAAAATGACTCCAGCCGTAGTGCACTTAAATTCAGAAGTGACACATTCAGCCGAGGATATAACCGACAAAGCAGTCAGTAAATAATGGTGTTGTCTCCGCTGTGTTAGACAGCTTAAGTGTGAAACAAAGGGAAAGAGAAAATAGTGCACAGTATCTCGCATCCCGAAGCCACATTACTGTATAAGGAAAAACAGTAGAACCTCCAGCTGCTAGAATGTATTTTCATTATCTTTACAAACGAAGATCTTGATGAGATATATAACAGGTTCCATCAGTGGACAGCATGACTCTACAGTCCCTTATTGAATGAAATCTCCACTGTAAGGACATTTCAGGATTTATACAGCAGTAAAGCATATCATGCAAAGTTTTTACACCATTGCTATAGCTGAGCTGTGAAAAGCAGCACTGCCAGAAAACTATTAGATAACTCTGTTATATGTTCAAATATGCCTGCGGTGCCCTGTAATGAAAAACAGTGTAGATTCATCAGCACACATACATTCTGTGAGCAGATATTCGAGGTGTGAGTACATTAGGGTTTTCTCTGATGTCAAGTATTAACTGTGCAATAGCAGAAAAGCTGATTATTATAGAAGCAAAAGAGCAGTCAAGATTGTCTCCAGTAAATAACAATATATGGAAAAGTCACAAATAAGATACTTACTCTACTCTGTCCTATAACTCAAGACCAGAACGTTATTAACTCCTGCGCATAGAACATGGCAGATAAATGTATGTCTGCAGGGGCGGTGTTAGGCCTGTAGATGCCCCAGGCAAAGTTTGACCCATCGACTCCTATCCTCCTCGTCTTGCCGACTTCTTCCACAATTGTAATGTAATACAGTAACATAGTATTTAATGGCAGATTACAACAACATGGCCCACCCAGTCGGCCCATTCCTTCTCTGCACCCACCAACACCCTGCATCCACCTCCCCTGGAGCTNTCATCTCTAACATCAGTACCAACCCTGGAGTGACACCCACAACCACACAAATACACTAGGGACAATTTTGTCAGCTGCCAATTGACTTACATATTTTTAGCATATTGTCATTATCAGGAATCTGCCGACGTCACTAGAGATGAACACTATAGGATGGATAAGTATAGGTAAGTTTTAATGTTACATGTGCCAGGCTTAATGCAAACCCAGTTGATTCTGGCCGATATGTACGGTAGTGCTGATGAAATGCCAATCCAAAAATGTGTACAAGGGCCATATGTAGCCAGCAATGCTATCATAATTTGCAGTTGCCTAATTTACTGAATCAATCTTGTTAGAATATAATGATTGCTAAGATTGTAGCAAAGGTTAAAAAACAGATGACACTCCCTGAAGACATCTACACCTAGGTGAAAACGCAAATGTATGTGAGGGGTTTTTGTGACCGAATCATATGAAATATGGCTATAAAAATCTGTGTGGTACAGTATTTTGACACTTATTGTCACATAGCTTTATACAAGAAAAGTGTAAAATGCAGTGTGAAAGCAACCAGAGAGAGCAGTCTGAAACATCAGGCTGTTTACAGGGGTATGCATAGCAGATACACCTCATGCTCTATAACTTAGATACAATGAAATCAGACTTTAGGTTACTGTAAACCATTAACCTGTTTATTGCTGGAGTCATATTGGAAATAATCAAAGGTAAAGCTTACAAGGTTTAAAGAGTAACACAAAAAGTCCTAAAAATAACAATCATAAATATTGTCTAATGAGCAGCCCCTTCACAATGCACCAGATCCAGACTTTATGTACCATTAACTTACTCACAATTTACTAATGACTGGGTAAAACCATGTTGAATTGTAGGGGAGGTAAAATGAATGTTAGTGTTTGCATGCAGGGAGAATACTTTATTTTTGCATTTTGAACAAAGATACTGACCAGTGTTACTGTTACACTGTTATTAGACTGGCTAGGAAGCATCATCTCTTAACTCTAATACTGTTTGCAACTAATGAAATTAATTCAACATGGTTTTGCCCACACGTGAGTAAGTCAATAGTACATAAGTCTGGATCTGGTCCAATGTCTTTAATGTCCCTTATGCAAAGCTCTTATTCTGTCAAATTATTAACAATAATAAAAAAAAGCAAAAAAAACTTCCCATGCTGAATATGCTATCCATACCCCTTGTAAAACGTAGAACGCATGCAGGGGAAATAGAGACCATATAAAGAAACCAAAGAAGTTGTATATAGAGAGATGGATAAACGTGCCTGGAGAGGCAGATAAAGAGTGCTGGAGGGATCCACTAGCTGGTAACCAACAATATGTAAGATGAAACTGAGAGCTTTAATCTGATTGGTTGCTATGGGCAACATCCCCACTTTTCAATCTCCCTGCTTAGGAAATTTAGGCCCTGGTGTTTGCTGGAGATTCTAGAGCTGAGAACAAACTTTTATGACAAGCCCTATTGGTAGATCCCATTTTGGTAAAAAGGAATGGAGTCAAGGCAAGACATAACAAGGCAACAGGGAATACAAGAAACGTGCCCAGTAACACAGACATTCAGATTTTTGGAATAGATTGAAATAAGTGTTAGTGGACACAATGCAGAGGTGCAGGTAAGTACACACAAAAATACAACAAAGAATAGGACTGCACTAGTCATTCATATTGCAGAGTGCTGCTAGGTTTTTAGAAACATACTTCTTGTTTTATTGAACATTTAGCTGTGCAATACCTATAGAGCAAGACAGAAAGGAAGAAAGTCTTATTTATATTGTGTGATGAAACCATTCAATAATGACATGAGGTTTAATAAACGCATTCCTAGTGAATAATTAGTTTAATACAGCAGGATCTGGGGGTAAAGTGCAGTTTTTTGTGCTGCATGAGCGAGTCAGGAAAACAGCTCAAACAGACAGACGCACAACTTACGCATGGGTAAAACCATGTTGAATTGCAAGGGAGGTGAAATTAATGTTAGTGTTTACATGCAGGGAGAATGCTTTATTTTTGCATTTTGCACACAGATACTGACCAGCGTTACTGTTACACTGTTATTAGACTTGTCCTAGGAAACATCATCTCTCAACTCTAATACTGTTTGCAGCTAATGAAATTTAACTCCCCTGCAATTCATCATTGTTTTGCCTTTCTTGAGTAAATTGTGAGTAACTCAATAGTGCCTAAAGTCTGAATTCAGCCTATAGTTTCCACGTAGTTCTGGGAGACTCACAAATTTCGAGCAATTCTCCCAGTATCCTGGGAAAGCTGGCATATTTCTGGAACCTGGGGGAGAGGACCCTATCGGTACTATGAATGGCCGGGAGGCAGTGATTTATAATGATGTCACATCTGGTCATTCATATTAAATACAAGGGTTGTCCTGCTCGAATCTGATTGGTTGTTATGGTCAACATTCCCTCTTTTCAATCTTCCTGTTTAGTAAATTTAGGCCTAGGTTTCTTACAGTTATGAATAGTTTTAGTGGCATTGAAAATAAAATTTACTTCTACTAAACACTATTCCAGGACACAAAAAAAATCAAACCTAATGTCTGATAATAAAAATAAATGCTCTGTAAGTTGTTTTCTCCCCCAAAATGTATAAAACTATACCATAAAGATATAAATGAATGGTTACCTTAATATTTCAGAGGTTCAAAATAATGTGAACATTGTATTTGTACAAATTCCTAGGTGGATATTATATTTAATGTTTTCACAGCTGCAGTGTTTAATGTTTTACTTACATTATTTTAGTCCCCTTAAGACCAATATTGCAGGGAAAGTTCTGAGTGAGAGATAAATTCAGCTTCAAGATTCCCCTTTTTGTATGAGAAGAGTTATTTGGAAAAGTTAGTTTTTTTTCTTTACCCACAAAGAGTACATTAGTGATACAAAATGACTCATAATAAAGAAAAATATATGTCTGTGCAATTTATTTGCAAACTTATATTAATGCATCAATGTTTNTATTCATATGACTTCTGAATAAAAATAATACTTACATTTTACTAAAACACAATACAGAGATGGCATATTTATACTATAAACTTTAAATATTTCTAAATAGTATATTGGGGGACTGGGATGCCAACTCTCTTGGAATCTCCGTGTTACTCTCTGATTTCGAGTATGCCAGGAGAATCAACAAATCTGATTCTCCTGGGACAGAGTTTGAAGCAGTAATTTAATGCAAATCCCTGTCTCAGTANTGATCAGTACTATGATGGGGCAGGACTTGAAGACGTCACGGCTACACACTCATTAATAGCAAATGTATGGGGTTTGCTTTCTGGGGGGCAAGGCTTTTCCAATATTGCGTCATCCCCATATTGTCGACTCTTGGTTTTGTCAAGGTTTGTTTCATAATAGGATCACTATTGCTGAAATACGTATTTAGGTTCTAATTTTCTGTTATGCTATTGTTTTGAGTAAAAAAAGTTGTAAAAAAAAAAAAAACAAAAAACATAATTAAAAATTGGGCAGGCTGCACTATTTTCTCCTCCCTGCTCAAGATTGGTCCTGTCTACATCTCTCTTCATGACATGCCTGGTGCCGATAGTCCAACTATGGCTTGACACCGCTGAAATAATATGTGGTTTATAGGGATCCCCAAGTCAAGGGGTCGGGACTCTCCCACACTATCTCAGTTAATCTTGGAGGTGTTATTGGTGGCTTACCAGAAGGCTAATTCACTGGTTGTTAATAGGTCATGTATTTAAATTTTTCAAGATTATTCAGTTCTGGTCTCTCAAACACGCAAGGCTTTTTTGGAAGTCTGCACCTTTCTCCATGCCCAGTAAAAGCGACTACCTGCAGTAGTCTTTCTCCAAAAGACCCGTTGGAAAACTGGTGGTGATGGTGCCCTGCATGTCCCCTGGACTGGGGAATGTGCAGCTGCTACCTATTGTAATAAATCTACGGGTGTAGCGTTCTCCAGTATGTGCAGTGTGATTTACTGACCCTGATGGATGCTATGTCTTGTTGACATCACACTCTTATTCACGCTTTACAGTGTCCTAAACTTTCAAGCATCTCCCTTCCTTAGAAATATACTTGATGGTGAGGAAGGTAATGGCCAATTAATAATATGGGGTGACTTTAACAGAGTACTGGACCCTGCCTTAGACAGGAATCCATCGACTACTGTCCATGACGTGCCAGCCTATAGACTTCTACAGTCATTCCTCCACACACTTCATGCCACTGACCCATGGCAGCTGCTCTACCAGACCTCCTCATGTCTCAGTCTCACACATTGATTACTTCCTGACCTCAGACTCACCACTTTTGCACCTTGAGAGAACTGACTCCCACAATATCAAAATTTTAGATCATGCAATGTTTATTGAATTCGCTTCCCCATTGGAACAATACTGTAGGTGGACCTTTTCTTCCTTTTAACCAGGTCCCCAGACTGTACTAATTATTTGATGACTTTGTCAACAATAACTTTGAACACTGGGGCCACCCCTCTCTGGAGTTCTGGAGTGCCTCTGAGGTGGTACTCACGGGTCAAATAATCAGTTACGGGGCCCGCAAAATTAGTAAAGCGAACAGAAACACAGAGACTTGAGCTCAGCGGTAAATGCAGACTGTTCTTACAGTGATGTTTCAACTACTGACTCTCATGGAGATAATTTGATGGCAGGTAAGCTATTAGAGGACTTTTTTCTCATGCAGGCACACCTCAGTATTGACTTTACCAGACACAAATTTTATAGATGGGATAATGAAGCCTTAACTCAGCCACAGAAACCCAAAAACCTGATCTCATCAGTTCAGCATCCTGTCTCCTCTGAGGTTGTGACTGACTCTACAACTATAATATAGTTGTTTAAGGAGTATTATATGGTCTTATATACTGCTTGCCCTTTTGATTCTGCTATGCATGTGCACATTATAACCAAGGCCACCTTCCACACCTTCCACCTGTCCAATTGGACCTTCTGGACCTGGATATTACAGCTGAAAAACCTACAGATGCCATTGCATTGCCTTATGCGGTAACGCGCAAGGCCGTGATGGATTTTTGCCATACTTTTATAAGTATAGCTACAGTGCCAGCTCTTCTAGAACTGTATCAATACCGACTGCGGACTACTCAGTCTATGTCCTGGCCTTCTATACACATATCCCACATACCCCACAAAAAGATACCTGATGGGCTTGCTGTCCTCTGCTGTCCCTGCTGCCGAGATCCCAATGTTGACCATAATCAATGTTTGTGGGGCTGTCCAGTGATTAGGTGTTTTTGGCAGGAGGTACAACTGTTTTCAAAGCATTGTCTGGTAACCCGTCTACCCCTGACCAGGTCTACACTGGGCATCCTTCCTGAGACTTTTAGTGTATCTCCTCCAACGCCCTGCATTCTCCTGATGATCAGTGCGGCTGCCCGCAAGACAATTCTGCATAAATAGTTGGACTCTTCAGCTCCCCTATTCCTGGATAAACTGGGGTTATATGGGTCAAGGGTCACATGCCTCTATATTGTTGACCCCTAACTAATTACTGTCAATTGTTTTTTTTCATTTCTGCTAAATGTCTCAGTGTAATCTGCTGTTTCTACAATCCCCTTGGGTCTGTACTGATGTTTTATATTATTTGACTATGATATAAATGGCTTCTGTGTGGTGCAGTGGTTTAAATAAAAGGTTAGAAGTAATTATTTACTAAAGAAAGAAAGGTAATTAAATATAATTGTTAAAATGTAACTGAACACACACAAGCACATACACAAAAAGACATAAACATATGCGCCATTCACTGCAATTACACACAAACATATTAGGCTAATGAAGATGCTATTTAGTCACCCTGCCATATCTCAGTCCTTTCTGTTATCCACGGTGGAAATGTACTCAGTAATGTGTTAACTGTGGGATACATGCAGCACAGTTATGAATCCTGGAGATATTATGTTACAAAAAATAAAACTCAGACAGCAGGTGCTCTCAGTCAAATTTTCAACAGATACATTAACAATGGTTTGTTTTCATTAATACAACCCTAGTTATGTGACGATCAAGCTTTGAAACATAAGTGCTCTTACGGTACTTCAAAGGTATGCATGAATTTACATTGACCTAAAAATCACATAATCTGCTCAATTTGAATTCAAAGGAGCCATCTCTCCAAACACTATAAAATATAAATGAAAAGCAAAGCAGCACGGACTTTCACTTTATGCTATGATTCTGTGAGTTTAATGAAGATACTGCATACCCGCCACAGGCACCTTCAGACTACTAAAAATAAATAACATATCTTCTGCTGTGGTTCGCTCTCTTGTCAGTAATAAGAGATCTTTGCAAAATTAAACAAGGATCCAAATGTAGAATATGTTCTTTTAGGGGTTAAATTAGTTCTTCATTATATTCTGTAAATTTTTCTACACTAACAATTTTTATGTTTTATCCTTTATATAAGAGGCAGCTCATGATCTGAAATTCAAATTAGATGCTTGATGTCCCTCTACACATTGGGGGGTATTTACTAAAGGTCGATTTGTGATAATCGATTTTTTCCCGTCGAAATTTGGTGTGAATTCGCCCTCTTGGTATTTACTAAGG
>JABWIB010000715.1:30028-83201 GCA_016617825.1 Platyplectrum ornatum | reverse complement strand
TCTTCGTAAATACGAAGATTCGCGCATCCGTTCGATTTCAAAATCGAAGCGATTTGCTCCGATTTCTATTTGGTCGAACTATTCGACCTTTAGTAAATACCCCCCATTGTCTAGTTTTCTGTGGATTGTTAATAAATACTACCTATAGTATCATACCAACTTTTCTGCAATGGTATGCTTCAATTAGATGTTCATTCACTAGGTGGCACTAGGTAGAAGTAGGAGTGGGAATCACTGAACTGGGGAATCTGTGCTCTGGATATTGTGTACGATGTAATGATGGTGTAATGTAATGATGTGATGGAATGATGCGATGTAGTATCTGGTGATTATGCATAATAGTCTGAGGGAGTTGGGTAACAGTGATGAGGCTGTTCAGGAAAATGCCATACCCAGCTCCATATGATCCACTAAATCAATGATGTGACATTTTGGTATTATGAAAAACCAGCCATGAAATCACTTACTGATTATCAATGACTTTNCAATGCAATAAATAAAATAAATGTATCTGATTATTAATTAAGGAAAATCCACATTTATTTGCAACAGGAAGCACAAATCAAATTCTATAATTGGACAAAATTTTAAAATAATGTTGGATTTTATTTTGGAAGCTAATTTAACAACAGCATTTTAATAGAACAGAATCCATTCCCAGACAGCAAATACAATGCCAAATATTTCATTAGTTGATGTAATTTGCAGTTCTATTTGGTCTGGGCTCCATTTATAAAAGAAAGCTGTTTACTTCATAGGCCTAAATTTACTAAGCGGTGAGATTGGAAAGTGGGGATATTGCCTATAGCAACCAATCAGATTCAAGCTCTCAGTTTCATTTTACATACTGGAGAATGTGAGCTCGAATCTGATTGGTGTCTATGGGCAACATCCCCACTTTTCAATCTCACAGTTTAGTAAATTTAGGCCATAGTCTGTATTCATTCCAATGTTCAACACATACTCTGCGCTAGTTAAATCAGTCAATTCCCTAGGACTGGACCCCATTTCTTCGGAGATTGCTAACCTCTTCATTTCTTATAGGGGCAGTATGTGATTATGATGGCCATTCCAGATATGGTACTCATTATAAACAATGGCTGAGATTGGTGATCCTCAACTCTGTACTTCCCTGGCAATGGCTGAAAGTTGAATTCTCTGCTTTAAGTAAAAACTAAAACACAGAGCCATCCCTAGTCATAGGCAATATAGGGATGGTAAAAATTGCTGATCCTGATGCAACTGGTAAAATGCCTGTAAGCGATAGCGGAGAGACAAAGAAGTGAACTCCCCTCTCGCGCCCATATGCACAGACCTGTGTGCTAAAGGAGCTCACACACAGATCTGGATACGGTCCATTGAGATTAAGCAAGAGTATTTGGTAACTTTACCTGTAGCTGTGCATTGTAGCAATCCTCTAATTTGACAGTTTTACTGGGAGACCTTTTTAAAATAGGAATAGAAGTAAAAAAATTATATTTTACGTTTACTATTTATTATTGTCTCTGTAAAGCAGAATGCTTGGGACTGAGAAGTCCATTAAAGAGAATTCATCTTGAACAATCCATAGCCATTTTCTTTTAAGCATAAGACGCATCTTGATTAAACAACCACAATATCTCGATGTGCAGTAAACAGTAAACTCTGCATAACCTCTTTTGCCCCATCCATACATGTCTTTATTTTTAGACATAAGCAGCCCAAAGAGATATTATATAATAGAATATGTAATAACCATGAATACTAAATACGGTCTCAAATAAATTTTACTTTGAAGTGTCAGTTCAATTTAAGCATTACTGGTTAAAGTAGTGGTTTAATTTGTACAATTCACGGCAGTAGATGAGACGATGGAAGCAAACAAGCCAGGCTTAGGAGTTATCTATCTAGCTTTGCTGCTGCATTTGGCCGTGCCTTTCTGCCTACTGATGCCAGTCCTTATTATTGACACAGTTTTATACTGGAAACCAGATTGAAACTATGAACACCACAGCCCCATTGTATCTGTATAGACTGTATAAAGGGGCGTGGAAACTCTGTTTCTATCAGAGCTGTCATACGAATTATTTCTAACTGCTACTGGTTAGTACATCATAAAGGGAAACTTACTCATACCTATCCAAATACCAACAGTTTTTATGAAGTAGTGTGAACTATGTTGTTCTACTTCTAAAAGTAATCCAAAATAAGGGTGGTAGAAGGGGAAGGAGAAAGAAGGAGAGGAAGATGATGAGAAAAAAGAGAAAGACAAGGTGGAAGGTGGAGAGGGAGATGTGTTATATAAAAGGTGTAAAATCTGCACTAATCTAAATACTTCAAACTTCTTCAAAACTGATGTTATTTGTTTTAAAACAAATTAAAAACACTGTATAATGTTGGTGATAATGAGGAGGATCAGGAGGTAAAAACAACAAGCGTTCAGTACATCCGAGAGTAAAACTTTATTGTGTGCATACCATTGCTGATCATGTTCACTGAAAAATCATGCTGAGATATGGTATGTGAGCTGGTGTAAGCTCACCTCTGGATCAGCTCCACTGTGTACTCAAGTGATTTATTTTAAATGCCATATATAAGAAATACAATTTATTTAGTAATCTCTTAGGTATATTTCATATTCCTGCTGTTCCATTCAGTTATTACATTATTTATGTTTTACATATTATAGTGTATGATTTCATTGCTAGGTTTACTTTGGTTTTAACTAAATAAGTATTGACCTAGATCCTTACTTGACAATGATGCAGCATGTCATGGTAATTATTATTAATACTTGATGGCAGTAAATATCTACTTACTGAAAAGTAATTGTGTACATTGTGTATAGCTGTTGAAGAGTTGGATGGACAATGATATACATCATTCAGGTGGAATGTGGAATGTTTAATGCCGGAGCTTATTTCCTATCCTGCACACTAAAACACTAATTNTCAACGCTGCATACAAATCTATTGTTTGATTTCTCACCATCTTATTCTACAGCATTTGCATACTTCTGCCCTGTCGTGCTGTGATAACAGAAATTATTTATGTAAATCCTTCACTGTACAACTCGAATATGTGGTGTTATAAAGAGGGTTGCTCAAAGATATGTCTATCTTTATTTTCCTTTTCTAAATCATTTTTATTTAATGAGATTAATATAATGCCACCAGCATACTTTAAGAAGTGCTGATTTCACAGTTCTTCTAGTTTTATTAAAATGCTACATGAAGAAGGTATGTTAATATGCAAAATAATAAATACATTGTTAAGTTAAGTGCATAAGTCTAGCATTAAACATACTGATTATCAGTTATTATACAGTTATCAGTTGTTATACTGGACAATCATTTTATAAAAGGACAACACCCTTCTTGGAAATGTATTTGTCTTTCACATATGAATATTCTGTGAACAGTAAAGAGCAACTGCATATCATGTAAATAAAACACAAAATATGAAATTATAAACAAGGCAACCCATCTTCTACTGTCTACTCAAATTGTTACACAGTGATAAACATATGTGATCAGCCTCATTATATTTCACTTTATAAAGAAAAGATTACAAGTTACAAAAAATGCAAGACAAAAGGGTTTTTAAAAGCAAATTAACTGAAAGTTGGTTCTTTAACTTTTTATTATTCTATGGATTCATCATAATATAAATAAAAATGTATAGAAATATTTGTTAAAATTAATATAATTTTTTACTTATTTATCTGGCCCTATATTTATGTTAAGAAGCAGATAAGGCAGATAAGGATTATATGTTAACATTTTACTGACCCAGTGCTTTGTGTGTATGTGTGTGTGTGTGTGTGTGTGTGTGTGTGTGTGTGTGTGTGTGTGTATATATATATATATATATATATATATATATATAGCTAAATATTGTATGTGGCACTTAATATGGGATCTGGGTTAGAACAAATTAGAGCACAAGGCACAATTCTTTATTTTTGGATCTGATCAATGGGAATGGCTAATTTCTTTTAAATTGCACCATCTTTATTGGACATAAAATATATAGATAATGTTGTATATGACATAACTTATCACCTTACACAAATTTGCGCTGACGTTGAATATGTATATTGTTCTATAGGCATGTCACAAGTCATTAATACTCTGCTTTATCAGACTGTATTCTATTCTTGTATATGTGCATTTACTATATGAAAGCTTGCGGTTATCCCCTGCTTAATTTAACAACTGAGTATGTTCTGTATATATGAAAATGCCTTCCAACCACTGGAGAATATGCCCTCCAACATCTTTTTAAATACAGATTTTAATAACAAAAATTAAATGAATCACAATAGCCTCAAAAATAGGCATTACACAAAAAAACTAAAAACAAAAATCAAAAGGAAAAAACAGCCCTCATTTAAATGCTACAAATTACCAGCAATCAAGAACATTTAAGTTTACTCAAAACACAACTGGCTACAGTATCTCTGTAGCCATGTTGCGGTAAAATCACACATGTAGTGCTACCACTGAGAACAGTTATCTTCTGCATTGATACGCCACCAAGCTGTACTGTGAAACTGTTACTGACAGCATGATGCAATAGAATATTATCATGCTTGCACTATAAATCCAGCACGGCATGGCAGTACCTTAGAAACAAAGGGGCTGATTAAAGGCCGTGCAAAGACGGGAAAAAATCTGGTTGTGCGCTTTTTCCGTCTATTACTGCACAGCACAGCTCGCATGTTTTTATAGGCGGCTCTATAAGCTGCGTGCTAAAACAATGCAATCCATACAGTAGCTAAGATGCCATAGAGGGGATAGCAGTATTGTAAGCAAGTAAGCAATCAATAATACATATTTGTAATTTTTTTCACAGCACTGGCTATATTTTTGTTTAAAAAATGTAATAAATGTAATAAAGATTATGTCAAAATTATGTATAATGAATTGATGTAGTTTTATATGATCAATAATTAAAACAATAGCCCCTTGTTACCAGTGCCTGATCATATCACCGCAAATTACAATTTGCAAACATTCGATTATTCCAGGTGACATTGTAAAGCAGATGGTGGAGTCATAATAATACACAGGGAAATTTATAGATCACCAAAAAGGAATGTGCACATGCAAAATGTCATATTGCAAGATAAGTGAAATGGCATTATAAGAGGAGGTAATAATCCACAAATCCACTTCCACTTAATACAGAGCAAATACAGAGGTATGGATCTGACCCATAATTACAAGTCTATTCATTTAGCAGGTCATGATGTGGACACATGAATAGGGCCAGATGGGAAACATCCTAGAACACTAAGATCCATTTGACATTGGGTAGGTGTGGAATACTTAGGGTATGGTCCTGGGTATGGAAGTACTGTGACAGTGTGGAGTACTATACTTGCTCACTCAAATATTTATCTGCTTGCAGGACAAACAAGAGTCCAGTCAATTGTGAGCACTTAAAAATATATCTGGGTTTGTATGAAACCCACAGTTTTTCCTTCACTATCATTGCTACATTGCAAATGTTATTAACCACCCAAAGATAACAAAGAGTGGATAATTATACATTATTTTACTATATTAACAGGTGCTGCTAGAGAAATGCTTTTATCAATATCAACATTATGGGGAATAACTGTTGGAGTGGATGGAACTAGTTATTTAATATTAGGTAGATCTGCTTAACATGAGGTCAGGATTGCTTGGATTCTCTGCCATCCAGGCACAATACCCCAGTGGTCTATATAGTAGCTATTTTTTGATGCAAGGATTGTGTGATAGGAAAGCACGCAGGTCAGAGGGCACAGGTAAATTGAATGCCCATCATTCAGGTTGCCATTCTGAAAGAAATACAATGTCAGCCACAGAAAAAAGAAGAGAAGAGAGAATTTTCATCCACTTTATTAAATATGGACCCATATACAAACACAATGTTACCTTCCCCCACCTGCCTTGTCTGCTGTGGCCAGGGCTCACATAAGTTTCTATAAATGTAATTATAATCTATCTATCTATCAAAGAATTGTAAAATGAGAGAAGATAGCTGATATACAGCTGATACACATATAGCCACTGAAAACTTTCCATTTATTAATGGGGAAACCCAAAGCAAATAATGAAACACAGAGCAGCAGTAATTGTCTCTGGTCACTTAGAGACGTCCCATCTCATTACCCTGGAGAACAATGCAGAGCGAGCACTGCTACACTTACAGTCTAGGCAAAGAGGTGATAATTAAGTGTGCAGGGATAAATGACTACTCTCAGCCACCAAGAACGATTCCATTTATACCACTGGGCAGCACGGCTTCACATACATGCCTAGAAGTAATTGCCACAATGAGAATGTCAAAACATGTCATTTTATTAGTTTATTTTTCAGCAGTTCTCTAACTCTATTTTATTGAAATATTTAACGTTAATATTAATAACTAAACAAAGTCTATGGGGTATATTTACTAAGCGGCGAGATTGCAGTGAGATTGAAAAGTAGAGATGTTGCCCAGAGCAACCAATCAGATTCTAGTTCACATTCTCCAGTGTGCAAAATGAAACTGAGAGCTTGAATCTGATTGGTTGCTATGGGCAACATCCCCACTTTCCAATCTCACTGCAATCTCGCCGCTTAGTAAATATACTGCTAAGTCTAAGTACATTAGTAATTCTTTTTATTTGGATTTATGTCTAGTTACTTTTTCATACAGTTGCTGTATGAAAAAGTAACAGATCAAATATACAAGCTTTAATTACAAAACTTCCATAAGTAAACAACACTGAATAATTAAGTTTACAAAAAAAAAAACAATTCCTAAAAAATGAATTTGGTATAAGGTAAGAATACACACATCCAAGATCCACAGTGCTATTAACAGAACCCAGTTAATTCTGGGAGCTGTATCCAACAGAGATAATACCTTCAACCAAACAACAGGTGTGCAACATATGATGCTGAACTAATTCCAATTCTGTCTGGGATTTGAAGGTTGCTCTAGCACATTGTAAGTATCTGCTCTCTAAGGAGAGCTTTTCCATTTGCTACAGCGTGTTTTTCACCATAGTACTGTAAAAATGCAGCAGAATTATGGACATCAGACCTCTATTTATTACCCTGCACTTGTCTGCATATGAAAGGGATACTTTAGTTAATCAATGTGCAGCACCTAAATCAGATCCGCACTGTAATTCTCTGCTGAAACTGAACTGAATGTGCATAAATCTAAAACACATCTACCACTAGAAGCAAATAAAGATTTCTGTATCATCTTACACACCCAGATAATGGAAATAAAAACTATTCTCCACATCTGTCATGTTAAATAAATGAAATAATTACATTTACCACCCAAAGACAGGTGCAGGGGGGGGGATGGTTGCAATCCAGTCCTCTATTTTAACAATGACAATGATATGGCAATTGTTTTATTTTCGAAACTATAATTATTTAGAATATTTTTTGACCTGGTAACAATGGCAGAAGTCCCTATTTTGGAAACTTGCCCATTCACTATAGCGATTGACTATTTTTCCAATGTTCATTACCCGATTGTTTCATCGCCCTTTACCTGATGAAGGATACGGGATGGTGTATGAAGGAGCCATTATGGAGGTTATTGCTAATAGAAGAGGAGGTTTAGGTTTAGGCTACAGGTAGGAGGCAGTTCATAGAAGCATAAGGTTAATGTCTGATTGCAGGGAGAGAACAGATTATAGAAGGATAAGATTAGGCTCTGGCTTAGGGAAGGAACAGTTCATAGAAGGGTAGGCTTTAAAGTATTAATCAGTAAGTCTAACACCAGTAATTGGGAAATTAATGGAAACCTTGTTAAACGAACTCATTGTAAGATATTTAAAATCCAATAACTTAGAAGACCCTAAACAGCATGGTTCCACAGAGGNAAGATCATGTCAAACAAATCTAATTGAATTTTTGACTGGTTAACAAAAGTAGTTTATCAAGGGGGGGCCTGTGGACATAGCTTTTCTAGATTTTAGTAAGGCTTTTCGACACAGTGCCTCATCACAGACTGTTAAACAAGCTAGAAAATCTGGGACTGGAAACAAAAATAGTCGAGTGGATACGATCTTGGTTACAGAATAGACAACAAAGAGTTGTAGTAAATGGAATCCGTTCAGGGGATGGTAATGTTATCAGTGGAGTTCCCCAGGGATCTGTACTTGGACCGGTGCTATTTAATATATTTATTGGTGACATTACACATGGTATTCAGGGTAAAATATGCCTGTTTGCAGATGACACAAAGATATGTAACAGAGTAGACACACCAGGAGGGGTAAGAAGAAAGATGTATGATCTTTCTTCTGGAGGAATGGTCAAGAGTGTGGCAACTGCAGTTTAATTCCAACATTTTTAAATGTGATTGGTTGCATTACCAAAATGTATATTCTAATTTCTTTCTGCTTAACTTTTTCCATCTATAACTTGGATAATAGTCTTTTGTGGAACACAGAAAAGTTTTGGCGAATCTTATGTCAACAATTCCTAGTAGATTCCAGGATATTGGGAGAACTGGCCAAATTTCCAAGAGAGNCTGCAACCATGCCATGTGCTACTCCTGTATGCCCCTGCTGTTACTGTTACACCATAAGTCCCTGTGTAGTCACATGTATTTACACCTGTCTTGTTGTATGTATTATATATACAATATATACTGTTATATCAGGGAGATCAAACAGTGTTTAAATAAGTCAAAGAACATGTAATTTCTTAAAAGACAATCAGCAAAAGAACAAGAAATGTAATAGAGCAAGGTCTATTTATTAATCTCCAGTGATGAGGTTNAATTTCTTTATCCCTGCTTATCACAGTGATTAAAACAGCCCTTATAATGCAATTTAATAAAACAAGTTCATCAACAGAGTTCATCTTTTGCAACTAAAAGAGAATAAAATTATACCACAGAAAAACTTTACGTTATTCTACATTTTATGGCTGGTGACAAAGAAATTTTGAGCAAAACCATGTTGAATTGCAGGGGTGAGTGAGCAAAACCATATTGATTTGCAGAGGACGTAAATTTCATTAGTTGCAAAAAGTATTAAAGTTGAGAGATGTTTCCAGCCCAAGTCTAATACCAGCGTAACAGTTTTAGTTCCCCTGAATTTAACATTGTATGCCATGAAAAAATGGCATACTATCTTGAGATGACAATGCAATACATTCGAACCGGGATCTAGGAATGTATCAGCATCAGTATCATGATACATTAAAATTAAAATAGAAATGGAAAAAATACAAACAGATTGTACAAATAGAATGTATTTATTGAAGAGAACATGCTTTTGAAAATAACAATAGCCATGATGTGTTGTTAAGAAATTGATGTCAGCCGCTCTCTCCAAGGTTTACATGATAATAGAGAAACTCACCACCCAGGAATAAAATCCATCCAATAAACCTTTAGAAATAAAGTAAGGAGTGGAATCTGGAAACTATATTGAATAATTGTGAACTCTAGACTGCCAGAATAGGGACATGACGTCATCGGAACGGGACGTAAATACAGCCCCAACATGAACAAGCACCTGTGCACTTTTAAAAAAGGGAAAGCCCGAAACACGTCAAGTGAGGGAGCCGCAGACCACAGTCAGAGACACCTGGAAGATCGCCCCGGAATTCTTCTTATCCTCCTCGCAGGGCCCGCCATACTTCATCTTAGGAGAGAGACTGAACATTTCCACTCTGATTACCCGGGTACGCATCGTGCAGTTTGTCTCCCTCTGGGAGGCTGGGCTTTATTGTTTCATGTTTTAGTCTTTTAAAATGGTGAACTTTTATGTTTTTTGCATGTTTTATTGAAGATCACTATATTTTTTTCTTATTGATTTATACATATATATGTTTTTTATTTCTTTGAGGGATATTGGAATAAAGAATATTGAATACATTCAGGGCTGCAACCGATCATTGGAAACTTGGAACTAGAGAGTCCCCCTCCATTGTAATAGGGAAAGTGAAGGGACTGGTATTTGCGGTCACTGGTGACTTTTTTCTAGCACCCACTCACATGCTTTTAATTGTAATTGTTTTGCCTGCTCATGAGTAAGTCAATAGTATGTAAAGTCTGGATCTGGTCCAATGAGTCAAAAGCAATTGAAAACCAAAAGCCACATTGTACTGAAATATACAAAATGAAATGAATGAAGCACACCAGTCAGTGCTTTTCCTCACATGTCCCCATGATGTCAACCCGATGGAAATTGAACAGAATTGTAAAGACTAAAATAAAGTGTGCAGTGTCCAAGTCTACAAATTTCTAAATAAATGCACAACATGGTGGTTGATCAATTTATAGGTTGCTTGCTCGGGACAAAAATTAAATGACCTAATTAATTAACAGGTTTTCATGTAGTGCCATCAGGTTACATAGCATTTCACAATTTCAACAATCAATAAGACATGACTGGGTGGTAGCAGATAGAATAGGTGGGGAAGAGGTCCCTGCACATAAGTTTACACTCTATAGGAGATTGAAAATTGATACATAGGGGTAATTCCATTTATCGTACAATGGATCAGCCAGGTTGTATGGTAAAAGTGCTCAGTGTTCTACATGACCTAGTCACACAGCAGTGTTAGTAGAATAACGCAGCACACTGTTATTCCTTGGGTGAGTAAGCTCTTAATTTAAAAACACATATGTGTGGCAGGAGAGTGATGTGACTGGGGATGGGGTTTATGTGTCTTACTCCTGGACCACGGCAAGTTGGGAGGTATGGTATAGCCAGTTACTGGTTAATCGCAGTATGCTGGGGCAGTTTCCTTTTTTGTTTCATAGCGTAAAAGCATCAGCAATGTTGTCTAAAGCTTATGAAAACCAAGGTTCAGAAAAAGTTGAACAATGAAGGAAATATATTTAGAAAACACATTATTTTTCCCTTAATTTGTATTCATTTGCTCCCTAAATCATGTTAATGCCACTGTGCATTCTAGAAAGCAGTTAGGTATGAATGTGTCATACAATTTGACAGATTCTTTAAGGTTTATTAGACAAAAATCATATAAAAATAACATTTTTATAGAATAACATTTTAGTGGTAAATTGATAGTGGTATATATGGCAGGGGTCATAACTGAACATAAATAGTTGCTCTAGTGACCCATTAGTGCTTCTAGCTAATGTATATTTTATTTCTTGTTCACAGTTTTTAAATGTAATTACTTTATCATTGCATGACCTCTCCACAAATGACAGTCAGCAATTTAACATGGCAAGAAAAGAAATCAATAAAATAATTGTTGATGAATAATTGAGGTCAGATTTCAGACTATGCTGCATGTATGGTATTTCAATATCCTGATTCCATTTACTAAGCCATTGGTAATAAAATTGATATATTAATTATGTGGTTCCATGGGCCCAGATAAAACAATAACAATTGAATCTAGTAATCTGCAATGTGATTCAATAATGCATAAGCTCTGAAGGCTAGGGATCATGCGTCCTCGGTTTTTACTTTATTCTTTTTGCAATTACTATGTTAAACAGAATTTAGAATATGATGCATGTCTTCTGTGGAGTCTATTAGCATTCCACATTAGCAGTCCTTGGCAGGTTCCTCTCTCTCACTGAAGGTCTGCTTCTGCTATGTCTGCTCATTACATTCTGCCAGAGCAGGATCAAGGTTTGTGGGGGCTCCCAGACACTAACTTATGGGGGCCACTGCTGTTCTTAGGAGGACCAGGAAGGTCACTCAGTGATTGGACAAAATCCAGGTGTCAACACTACAAAACTGGACAGGGCAGAAGAATTAAAACTGGCAAGGACTGGGGACATCACTAATATATCTGAACAATGAGTGCCGCCATCAAGGGAAAAACAGCTGGAACTAGAGCGGGGGCGATTCCTCAGTCTTTTCACTACTGTTCCTGTGGAGGCTGCACTGAGTGAGGCAATAGCAATATCACCGGTCCGACCGGATAGAGCAGGGCCTGCTAATATCACTCAGTACACATAATCCTGGAGGAAGGGGAGGTGAGAGTTATTTCAGGAGGGGAGAGGGGGGGCCGGCACAACAATTTTATCAGCCCCTGGGCCCCACTATTTCTGATGTAGGCCCTGCGAACAACGTATCCAAATCTACACCTGTGATGAAAAGAAGGAGAAGCAATCAGCCGAATAAACCAATGAAAATATTTTAATACTAGTCAGAATAATCAGAATATATACCTATTTATCACAGAACAGATACCTATTTATCATATCTGCACAAAAAATGACTTCAATATTTGGACAAGAAATCCTGTAAAAAGAGCAGGCGGATAAAAGTGCTGTGTTATTTTCCAGAATTTTCATCTTTTATTTGAGTAAATAACTACAATTTCCTCTCACATTGCTACACTTGTGTTTGATATATAGCACTTTATGGCTGCACCCCTCAACATTTTCAAGTGCCTGTTGAAATGCAGAGACTCATTCCTGCAAATTCCATCTGTAACATCTAACCTGTGTTATATTGGATACTTGGTGCTTTCTGGCTGTGCTTAGTAAGCTCAGATTTATATTATCTTAGAAATAAAGTCTGAAAACTTGTTTAAGGGTGGCACTGGATCACAGGCAAAACTTCTCAAGCTCCTAATTGTCTCCTCTTGACATTCTGATTCTGGTTATATCCAAAGCATCTTATTAAAAAAAAATGTTACCTTACCTACATATATACTTACAGCTTATGCAGAGCTACACAATGTACAGGCATGTAGGACATATAGCATTGGCAAAATGCGGCATTCTAGATATTGTGCAACTTTAAGAACCATCATGTACTGTCACATAGATATGGCTATGCGCNTAAATTTACTCAGCAGAGATTGAAAGGAGACTGAAAAGTGGAGATGTTGCCTATAGCAAACTCTAGTTTCATTTTACTGGAGAATGTGAGCTCAAAGACCCAAAAAGTTGGTTTATCTAACCCCAACCCGTCTCCTAATTCTTCCCCTATTCCTCACTTCCCATAGCCTTACCATTACCTTCCCAATCTACACTAAATACCCTCCCCGCTACCTAACAGTAACCTTTCACTTCTACTCTAAACACCCTCTCCGCTTCCTAACCATAACCTTCCACAATAAACACCCTCCCCGCTACCTGATCGCAACCTTCCACTTCTACACTAAACACCCTTTCCGCTATCTAACCATAACCTTCCACTTCTACGCTAAATACCCTGACCTCTACCTAACCATAACCTTCCACTTCTACACTAAACACCCTCCCCGCTACCTAAATGTAACCTTCCACTTCTACACTAAATACTCTCTCTGCTGCCTAACCGTAACTGTCCACTTCTACACTAAATAATCTCCCTGCTGCCTAACCGTAACCTTCTACTTCTACACTAAATACTCTGCTGCCTAACCGTAACCNTCCACTTCTACACTAAATAATCTCCCTGCTGCCTAACCGTAACCTTCCACTTCTACACTAAATAATCTCCCTGCTACCTAACCATTACCTTCCACTTCTACACTAAATACCCTCCCTGCTACCTAACCATAACTTTCCACTTCTCTGATGTCGCTGTTGGCAGGTGTTGGAGCTGTCAGCGTTATAAATGGATACAGTTTTTTTGGCATACTACTCCTTTCATAAAATTTCTTTATCTTTTCTTTATTTCATCACAATTCCGCTATTTCACTGTTGGCTGTATGTATTCAGAAAATGACTCAGCAGCGAATGCATTCCTTTCAGAAAACATAAGCCTAAATTTACTAAACTGTGAGATTGGAAAAATGGGGATGTTGTCCATAGCAACCAATAAGATTCAAGCTCACATTTTTCAGTATGTATGCTTGAATCTGATTGGTTGCTATGTACAACATCCTCACTTTTCCAATACTGTAGTTTAGTAAATGTAGGCCATGGAGTACAGGTTGTCTACTCCAGATGTTACATGTCATGACACTAACGTGTGAGGTGGAAGGTTATATTGCCCCAGATGGTTTGAACATACCAGCACCTAAATAATAGAATGGAATTTATTTATGAAAATCACATGTATAACATACTGAATACTGAAATACTTTTAAATCTGATTGTAGTCTGCAAAGATATTATAAAAGAACTGCAGGACTGACACAGTATAAAATGAGGTTATGTTTTGTATACTCATGAGGAGGGAGGGAGGATTGGCCTCCAAACACCACTAAAACTACACTTGATTGCTGCTTGAAGGTTACAAACTGAGTTTTAATGTTGTGCTCCAGTCTGAAGTATTGCAAAAATCTAGTCATTGAAGAATAGAGGTACTTAGCATAAGATTAAAACAAAAACAATACCACACTCTTGGTCCTCAGGGAATAGACAGAACTGTAATAATAGTAAATGTACTCTACATTACTTTAGATGATTATATACATTTCATTCTATTCAATACATGTCTATCATTATTTACAGTTTTAATCTATTAAACAGCATATTTCCTTGAATTAGTCTCAATAACTTATTGGTAAACTGCAGACATAGGAGCTGCTGGGCGGACTTGATAAGTGGAAGTAATCTTTTTCTCTGAATGCTAGAAGTACTGCATTGTTGTCCATGCTAGTATAATGCCACCAACTACAATGTTTTCATCACATTTTCAACACATTTGTGTCTTTCTCCAAATGTCCAAATGTTACAAGTATCCCTTATCAGTTTATGCAGAAGTTATGGTTAGGGAGAAGATGGACGAAAAAAGAGGAAGGTTAGGATTAGGCTGCAGGGAGAGGATGGACGAAAGAAGAGGAAGGTTAGGATTAGGCTACAGGGAGAAAATGGACAAGAAAAGAGGAAGGTTAGGATTAGGCTACAGGGAGGGAATGGATAAGAGATGGGGAAGGTTAGGATTAGGCTACAGGGAGGGAATGGATAAGAGATGGTGAAGGTAGGGATTAGGCTGCAGTGAGAGGAATAATAAGAGATGGGGAAGGTTAGGATTAGGCTGCAGGGAGGGGATGGACCAGAGAAGAGGAAGGTTAGTATTAGGCAACAGTGACTATATAGCTGTTACTTGCTTTAAATATCAGTAAACAGTATTACATGTAATTCATGGTTAATAAAATAGAATAAAACCAGGTAGTTTGCTCATAATGTATAAACATCTGCTAAGCAATCAATGATTTCTATAATACTTGTGAAAAGTCTATGAATCGCAATGTTTTGTATGAGATCAGTACGAGTCAATGCTAATATACAAAGAACATGGCTCTTCTCTGCTTATTCTCATAAAGGTTTAGATGCTATTAAAGCCCACTGATATCTGACTATCTCGTGTTCTCTGCCAAAGCTGCATCTTCATTAAGTACAGACCACCAAGGATTTGTGGAAGAGAAGTATTTGCAAATATAGAAGATACATCAGTCAGATCATTACAGAAAAGCCTGGGCAACAATGTTAATAAGAAATAACAGCTGTCTATGATGGAATATATGAAAGTCTAGACTCTAGTAAATATACACTGACAATTAAACATTGTTTTCTTTTTCTTTTTTTTTTTTTGTATTTCAGACAGAATAATCCATGTTGGTAATGCTTCAAATAAATAAGTAAAGCCTCTCCAGTATAACATGCATCATTTACTTGTTGATACAGAGAAATCGTAGCATAATAAATTGAACCAGACGCCATGACTGCAATGGCAGCTGATTTCAATGCTCAAACTAGTACAGAGGCTAACCAAAAAAAAATTTACAGCCAGCAGTCAATGGGCCATGGAAAAGAGAAACTGTTTAGTTGGACACTTTTGTAATCCACAGTTAAATGGACTCATATTAAGAAAAAATACTATTGTATTCATTATGTCATAATGAAATTAATTAGCATGCAATTTTAAAGGGGTCCATCTGTCCTCTGCATCAGATGATTAATTTTTATAATCCTAATAGCACTTCTCTGTCTTGCCCATAATAGAATATTCGGCCAATTGAGCACTCAATGCAGTTCTGCAGCAGGCAGTTTATAAATAAGCCATGCATATTAATCCGATTAGATGTGTCAAGATCTCGAACCTAGCTTGCCTTCATTTTAAAGTCATCTGACACATTAGTCTTTTGAATTGGCTAATAGACAATGTCAGCTTTCCCTTTCTACAGGAATAATTATATTAATTCAGCCATGTTTGGGATGTGACCATGTTCAGTATATTTTTGCATAGCTATCAAGTATTTTGTACTCTCAGGAATGGTACCAGTGGATAAGTTTGCCCTGGAAACAACAATGCATTAGGTTCTTTAAAGTGATCAGATGGCAATAATCCTCTAGCACTAATTATAAACCAAAAAGATGTACCACTGTTATTGTAATACTTTCAGGATCTGTGGTCCTTTTTTGGGGTAAAAGGCACCTCTTTACACACAGCAGCGTAGAAACAGCACACCAGTCCAGGAGTTTTAATATAACTAACCGCAGCTAGTTTTATTAGGTCATAAAACAAAAAAACATAAAAGTAAATCCTGGCCCACCTGGGCACTAACTAAACACAGGTATGCTTCTCTAACCTTAAACAAACAACTGTAGCATTTACTCACACAGGTAGTAAAGCTACCTGCCTGCTCCCAGATCAGAGACACTGTGCACAGAACCTGACACACCTATTAAGGCTTTACTCAGGTGCAGACCTGACTGGCCTTGTATAAGCCCAAAACCCGAACTGGGCTTGGTGGATGGTGGGCCTCTCTCCCAACCATCCAACCCTAGGACCTCACTCTGGCTTTTACTAAAGCCAACGCACACTGTATTTCCAAACAGAAACAAATACATTATATTCTCCCTGGGGTTTCAGAACACATAGGATAAGAACTGGGGGCAGATATACTGTCCCTCTATCACAATGCCCCTGACCTTATCACAGTATATATTTAAATAAATAATAAATAAATATTATATTAAAATAAATAATGTGTATGTATTCTCTATATGTTCAATTTCAATGATTAATGATATAGAAAAGGTATACTTATTGCTAAAATACAGAGCAGGTAACAATTTTATAAAACATATAGCGGCTATATAACAATTTTGTTTTGCTGAAATAATAACCTATTGTATAGTAACATAATAATGATCATGTAATTTATTCAAAATTTCCCAGGACAGTTTACATACTGAAGAAAGATTTTGTTTTCTCTCCAGATCCCCGCTATCAAGCATTTATCGAAGGCGCAGTGCTGGAGAAGTCAATGATTTATCCAGTGTTAGTCTCAGCTTCACTTAATCTCTGCCATCTCCATCATCCTCTATGAGAATGGCACAAAGGCAATTCATCAGGCAGAAAGCAGACCAGCCATAGCAAGGAGAAAGAGAAACAATCACAGGTACAGCTTAATAAAGAAGCAGATTTTAGGATCATAGGGTCAGATTTACACTCTCATGACTGGAAGCCACCATACACTGTACAATGATTGTATGGAAAAAAAAATATGCAAATTAGTACTTCCAAATTAGTACTTAAAAAAAAAATAAAATAAATCTTCAGTTTATGCATATAAAGTGAGTCCTTATGGCAGGATTATTGCAAGTGCCCATACACAGAACAATTACCTAAAAAACGATTTAAGACTAAGCAGACCAAAATATAAAAAAATCATTGACAGGCGTTTTTGAACGATATCACCGTTCGTTTGAAAAAATCATTCCCATACAAAGATATTGATCATGTAAATAAGCAAATGATAGTATGACCACAGTTGTTGAAGATCTAGAATATTTGCAGAACTTTATCACTGTTAATACCGTGTTTCCCCAATAATAAGACACTGTCTTTTTTCAGGACAAAAAAACACCATAGGGCTTATTTTCAGGGTAGGGCTTATTTTATTGACCTGATTTTAACCCAATCATACTTCTGGCATTATGACACCTCATTGTTCCCCCAAGTGCTGCTGACATTATGACACCTCATTGTGAAATAGATAGGGCTTAATTTAGGGGGAGGGCTTACTTTACACAGTTTACTGTAAAATAGTATAGGGCTTATTATCAGGGTAGGTCCTATTATAGGGGAAACACGGTAAGTACCAAGAAAAGAATATCCTGTTAGTGTACAAAACACCAAGCAGCTGGAAAGATCCAAACAAAAACTGAACAGCTTCTTAAGACTAAGGGCAATCTGGCGCAAAGACGGGAAAAGCGGAATGTGCACTTTTTCCTGTCTCTTACGGTAAGGAAACCTCGCATATTTTTATACGCTGCTCAATGACCCGCAAGCTAAAAATCATGAGGTTTCCTCAATTATGCAAATAGCGTAAGGGAAAATATTAGGCGCGGTGCCTAATTGAATCTGCCCCTAAATTGGGATGTATGTTCCCTACACACTCCATTTTCACACAATGACAAGCACCTCACCGCTGAACACACCAAATAAATTCCTATAATTATGACCCATACATAATCTCTGCATGTGTGGCCATGCACAAACCTATTTCCAAAAATTGTACTTACTCTAAAGCTAGCCATACACTATAAGATAAATCTTAAATCTGACGATTGGATAAAAAATGAACTAATTATTTTTAAGGAATGCAATGATTGTATGGAAAAAACAAAATAGTCAAATTAGTACTAGCCCATACATTGAATGATTTTTACCTATATTGAAGATTGAGCAGACCAAAAAAAAATCGGTTGACAGACGTTCTTGAACAATATCGGCCGATCGTTTGAAAAAAATAGTTCCCATACACTGAACGTTTTATCGTATAGTGTATGGCCAGCTTTAATTCTGTTGTGCCTTACAGTAAGGGAGACATATGGAAACATATTCATATTCTACAGAAAGCTTTTCAAACAGGACACAATCTTTCTTAGGTTAACTTAAGCTGTCATAAAAAAGGGTTTAAAATAGAGGTGCCCAAAATAAAAAAAAAAGCAGATAAAGACAATTAAATGGATTAGATACCAGGGTTAAAATATGGGCTGTAGGTAAAACTGCGATATTTGTTTGGTGAGTCACTAAAAATAGTCCTAAACTTTCTCAGAAAACGTTCTTTACTTAAAGGTTATTTATAATAAATCTTACAGCGTGGGATTTTAAGCAATCTGTTAGATATAAATCTGGGCTGGCTTGGGCATTTTTGAGAGACATGGAATAAAATCAAGTTCCAAATCCTCTTATTTTATAAGATCTGATTCTACCAGCTCTATCTAACACCTTCTAAATAAGCAAACATTTTGAGGAAGAAAAAGGTTTTCATTTGGTACTGTTTATGATAAAAACATATCTCTACTTTATGGCAATTTCCTTAGATTGTTCTTATTGTTACTGTTATACCATAATATCAAAAAATAACATATAACGTTATTGCATAGTTTTGACAGTCCATATAGTGTTACATAGCATATTAGTAGAGATCATTATGATTAAAATGTGTGGTTGGTGAAATCCTATATTGGCCTATAGGAAAAGACCACGGGGGGAATTCACTAACTGACGATTTCTGCAGAGATTTGATATCGTCAGCATTCGTCAGTGATGTGAAATCGTCAGTGATTGGTGATGTATAGTATTCAGTAAGTGACGATTTCTATTGACGATATGTAATGTCTAACGAATGCTGACGATATCCATTGACGAAAAAACTGGTATTCGGCAGGCGATATTGCACTAAACTGACGTATACAATGATGATTCTCAGTAAAATCGTCATGTGGAATTCACATAATTAAATCACCATTAGAAGTCTTGTTACTGGTAATTATTGTTAATCAAGTGCAAATTATGGCACATAATATTTATGTGTCAATGACTATATAAACTTGTGCCTGGGCAATTTCCTCAGAGGTGTTTGGAGCTTGGTGAGGTCGGGAGAGTGGTTTGTGATTGGATTTGAGAGTGGTATATTTATTAGTGACTGTTGCAGCTTCCATTTTTATGAATGGTCAAACAAGCTTTCAGTGCTGTATGAGTGCCTTTATATAGTGCTCCTATGGAAATCTCCACTCTCTGTTGACGATTGGCCATTTGACGAATTTCCAAAATCGCCATGACGATGTGTGGGAGAATACACTATCCGTCATTTAGTGAATTCCATTTTTGTATCCATTGTATTGCAAAGATCGTCACAGCGATATCACATTGACGATCTGTAAACGTCAAACAAAATGACGAAAAAAACACATTCGTCACTTAGTGAATACACATTTGTGGAAATCGTATTCTGTAAATCATCAGTTAGTGAATTCCCCCCCACGTGTGTGTAATGCTAATGTTCATAATAACTATAACAAACAGAACCTCTGATGTATTGCGTTTTAGTTAAACAAAAAATCCCCAAACAAACAAAACAGATAATTTTTCAAAAACCAAACATCGAAGAGCCTATAGGTTCCTAAGAAATGTTGCATTTCACCATAGAGACTGATCATAATATCATAAGCAGCCTTACTGCACATTAATAAATACAAAGTGCCTAACATTGGAGTTTAAGGACAGGTGATGTAACTGAGAAGGAAATTAAAAATGTGTGTGTCTTATTAAAATAAGATTTGAGTAGAATCCATGTCCCATAAACTAACTAAATGCTCGAAACAATGTTTAAAATAACCAAAATTCAATAGTTCAATAAAGCTGCATGTTTCACTGTGGAGAAATGTAGAAATTTGGAATAAAACAAAATGAGTAAATTAGATTACATAAGAAGCAATAACACCAGCCCACCTTGTTTATGACTGCATCTTAGAACATTTATACTCGTATGTCTTCCACAGCAAGTTATTATTTCCATATTTGCTGTAATGAATTGCTCGGTGCAGTATCTGATTCTAACACGTTTGTCCTGGAGGGGCTACATCAANATGAATACCTAATTATATATTCCTGAACAGCCTATAAAAGACAATTCAAAGCCTGTAACAACACTGACAATCATTGCTTTGCTTTACGAATGGCAAATGTAAACTAGATTAAAGTGAAATCCGATAAATGACTTGACTTGGCCTCAAGCGTTAGAGAGGTTGCAGCAATTCCAACTGTATGCGACAAAGAAAAGCAGGAGAGATTAGTAGATAAATCCAAGGAGACGGGAGATAAAGTCAAAATTCAACTGATCTGCCTCTAAATAGCTCCAGGCAGACACATTACCCCACCTCATCAATAGTTCTAGGAGAGGGGTATTTGAACCTAATATAACAATAGGCCTCTTCATTAGGAATACCTGCTGTGATTGGGTTCCTCAACTAATACTGGAAGATGGCAGAGAGTTAACCACACAAATTAACTGATTTTCTCTCTATTTTTCTTGTTATTACCACATTATAGAATATGTGAAAAGAACGGCTATAAAAAGGGATTCCTCCCACAAAACATTTAGTCATATCTGTCTATGTAACAAACGTGTCTTCAATCATATTGTGTGCTGAGAAAAGTCTGTCTTGTATAAGATTGCATGGTTATAACAAAGGTAATAAGTGGTTTTATGCACAATGTATACATAAGTTCATATATTACAAGAGTGTGTTTCTGTGTCAGTACTAGAAGTCTTAGTTTGAATAGGGATTTGTAGTATGTGCAGTGAAAGTACTGGATTGCATTGCAGAGTACTTCTATTATGTCTGTATTCTCCAGACTGGTTGTATAGATTGCACTCTTGAGAAACAAGTCACAGGCATCATTCTGCTGAGAAGTATCCATACAGCTTAACAGCACTGGGTGAAAGGTAGTATGGGATAATGCTCCTCTAATCCAACAAACACTCCCTAACCCAACTTCTTAATCCAAGATATTCTCCCAATCCCCTAATTCAACAAACTCTTCCAGATCCTGTAAATTAAGATAAGAATCCCAAAATCAAGAAACACCTTAATAATGAAACACAGGACAACCCAACCCCTAAAGCCAAACAAAACACACATACAGCCTAAACCAGGAGTAGGCTACCTGTGGCTTTCCAGGTGTTGTAAACTAAGAGTCGCAGCATGCTTTATCAGGTATCAACTATGCATATGAAGTTAAAGCATGCTAGGTCTTAGTAGTCTGAAAACACCTGGAGAGCTGCAGGTTCCCTATCCTCACACTAAAGCAAGAAACACACGCAAGCCCCCAAAACCAAGAAACACTCGCAAACCCCCTAAACCCCCCCAAAAAACTATTACAAAACCCCTTAAACAAAAAACACATACCCTCTAAACCAAAAAACACTAACAAACCCCCTAAACCAAAAAACACTCACATACCCTTTAAACCAAAAAACACTCACAAACCCCCTAAACCAAAAAACACTCACATACCCTCTAAACCAAAAAACACTCACAAACCCCATAAACCAAAAAACACTCACATACACTCTAAACCGAAAAACACTCACAAACCCCATAAACAAAAAAACACTCACATACACTCTAAACCAAGAAACACTCACATACCATCTAAACTGCAAAACACTCACAAACCCTCTAGTCTAGACCAAGAAAATCTCAAATACCCTCCAATATAAGAATCTATATTTGTAGAAACCATCTAAGGCTATCTACATGTTGCTTGTCAGAAGCTAGTATCATTGATTACAGTGCAAGATATTGCATGAAAAAGGTATTCCTCAAATAGTATGTATTTGCTGTAAATAACTAGCAATAGCCCAGCAAAGAGATTTATTTGTTAGTAAAGATTTACCAGCAGACGATTTAAACACAGATATACCTATTCATAGCTACAGTACAGTGGCTGCCCTGGCTGTCAAAAGAACTGAAACAAACGTAATGTGATGTAAAGCTGAAAACATAGGTTTGGAGTAGGCTGCAAGGAGACATTAAAAGAAATGTCATTCAGAACGGTTTGTATATCTGTTTATTCAAGTGTACATTCTAATGCAATACAACAGTACAAAGAAAAGTAGAGGTTAACAGGTACACTAAAATTGGGGATGATTCAAGTCTAAATCAACACCTTATTAGACCAAATCTCAGAGGCTACAATCATACAAGGGATCTACACTGCTACCTCATTTTACTACCTTTGGTGCTTCTCTCCTTTTCTTTCTGCGGGCTGTGTTGTGCAATTCAAAATGGAGATTTAAGAGATTGCAATTTACTGTATATCTGTCAATTAGTTACAACAGTTCATTTAAATCACATTATTTCTACTAGTTTCTAGGTTCCTGGAAGTCGATGTACCTTTGTATCCATCCATCTAGACCATGCCTGCTAAGAATTATAAATAAATGTAATTATAAATAAACTCACTTATTTGCTGATTAAAAGACTTATTTAGAACAGGGCTCGAAGTGGGGGTGTATACAGGGGTATGCCATACCAACACTTTTCCCACTGATATAATGGAAAAATGGAAAATCTCCATTGACTTCTATTATATTCGGTGTTTCCATACTGTCTCTTCTGAATGTCCATACCACCACTTCTAAATTTCCACTTCAACCACTAATTTAGAATACAGGTTGTGAGAGAAAGCATGCATGCTAATAAGTCTAACATATTGACTTCTTTCACTGCAGCAAGCATCCCATTTCTCATGTGACCTAAATAAGATGCATTGCTTTGGAACAATCACACTGTTTAAACGAGGGCAACAGTAAAATCACCAGCAATACAGTATACTGCTGTCTCAAGGCTGCATAGCACACAAACACGAGTAAAAAGCCAAGGCAGCTGTCAAATAAACCTAAAGCTACATGCTGCTGACTGTATTATTACCATTACAATGACCAGTTGTGCGTCATTTACATAAGCATCCTGGATGGAACTGGCACCCCTTGTAAATAATTCAGTGTTTTCAGCGAAGCTGCAGCTGAGATGTACGCTTTCTGAACATTAAGCTGAACATTTGGAAGCCTGAGCTTTAAATCAGTCGAGCACACTACAGCATTTTTACATTACAGTCAGTGCTGCTTATGAAAATGAGCTGTCCTTATGTATCGCACTACAGTCCCTCAACAGTTTCTGACCTAGTGCTATAAAACCATTAAATGTTGTCTACACACGAGACCTGTGGATTTGGTCATCCCTGTTAAGTGGAATTAACTTTTAAGCAGGGGTGTGCAGAGATCTGGATAGTGAATAAGGGCTGAAACTTACTGTTTACTTACTATTTGCATCCCTCCTCTCGCCCTTACTATATGAACTCACCACTACTTCTGCCAGAAGAATCACTGCATGACCTTTACAGATCAGTATAAAAAAGAAAAGATCAGTAAAACATTTGCAAATGTGATCAGAAATAACTCACGATTAGACAAATGACAGTCATTAACCCGTACTATAGTTTAGTTGTCCTTCAAGTTTTCAGAAACTTTCGTTGACATGATTAGCTAACACAGATCGAGAAAAGAAAAGAGAAGAATAGTGTTCAGATCTGTGAAGCTCACTGATCAGCACCTTCAGCCAAATGAAAGAATGTCTTGGCAGGAACTAAAGATTTCTTAAACTCATATATTTAAAGGACATACCAAACTATAGTTCACACTAACATCTGTCAGTCATCTAATAGTGACAATCACATTTACTCTTCTTTTGAACTGTGTCTTTGAATGATACCTGCTTCACAATCCTATGTACCGATTTGCTGGGTGGTGTTCAGGTTATTCCAAAGATGCTTGACATGTCAATTCTCAAAAGGTGCTAAAGAATTTCAAACTGATGAAGCTCAAGGCTGTCCTCATCAATTGCAGGGCATTCGTCTTTATGGTCTCCAGCCACCCTGAAGTTAGATGGCACCTCACCATGATGACATACTTATTTATACAACATATTTCTCCTAGATGTTTTTCATTACAAATACCACCTGTACATTGAAGCAGAGTTGTTTGTGTATAGAGTGACAGTAATGCCCATTGCAGAAGCACAATGTTGAGGTAAACAGTCTGTCATTTTCATATATGTCCTTGATTTAGCTTGCTACCTGTATAGTGTTCCTTCCTTGATCACTGATATTTGGTTCCTAGAGCAATGAGTGATGTAACTATTAATAGGGATGTTACTATTATTATCAGATAAATTAGTAACTTTTCACTACATTTCACACCCATTTAGCTTGTTATGATTAACAGACACTTGTTTCTCTTCAAACACCAGAGGATGTAGAAGCAAGAGTTTATACTACACTGACTAAAGCTGCTATTAATAGGAGACATATCCCCCTTTATAATGCCTCTGATATACTCTATGTAAGAACAGAACACTTACATAATGATTGTCAGGATTGGGTAAAGGTGGACAGCTAATCATCAATATACTGTATAAACTTGAGTTTTTTGTGCTGAAAGTGCCCCCCTCNGCTTATACTCGAGTCACTGTTCTGTATGATGTCACTAAGTTGTACCAGTTGTTTGAGGTGAAATTAGGCGCCTCTGCTTATATTCGGGTCGGCTTATGCTCGAGTATATACAGTATATCATAGGTGATTAAGCATGTGGTAATACACACTTGTTTACTTGGTTACCTGTGCATCCAAAACCATTTGGTGTCCTCTCCCAAGAAGGACTTCATTGATTTATTGAAGGAAACTCTGGTTATCACTGTCCTGTCATTTCACACCTTCCCCTAGCTTCAAAGATAAATCGAGCATCCTAGCACATGGGAGCATATGCTATGACAGCCATTTGGTCAAACCTAAAAGGACATGAACGTTTTATGTGGCTGTTTAAAAGTAAATTATATTTCTATAACATCAGCCTCCCTTATTACAATAGAACTTTATCATGTTTTCCAGAAGATAGATTGCAGGTCCATGTAGAACATGTATGATTCACAACTCTCCACTTCATCAGGAACAGTCTATAATCCAGAGATTGCCTGACACCTCATTGCCATGCATGTTTGGTGTTGCGAGAACCAGAAATAATTAAGCAATATTAATATGGACTCTGTGACAATGAGATACCTACTCTGGGGGATATGAATTATCATACTGCCATAATTATGTTCCAGTAGACGTCCCCCTGACATCGGTTACTTCTTACTGGATGCAGCTATTTAGGCAATCATGGACTGAATGCCTGGGGGAGGTGACCAGGGCATTCTTAAATATGGAGGCACAAGAGGGTAAGGTGTGTATACGGAGGGTCACAGCACCTTGGTGGGGTTATAACACTTTTCCATGCCAACAGCCAGGCCAGAATCTCTGTTCTCTTGCAGCAAATGGTGAATATATTCTCTTTCTTACTTCCTTTATTTTGAATTGCTTGTATGACGTCTTACACTTATCATAGAAACCCTTTCATGTTTTTGTGTCTTTACTATATTTCATTAGCCTTGTACTATTTTTCTTTTGTAAAATAAAATGAAGCCTATTCATATTGATCTGATCTCTAGCCTTTGAAGAGGGTGAAAATACTGACAATATTGTATTGATTTGCCTAGTGAATATCTAAGTTATAATATTCTTGGGGTTTAGATCGCTGGGTGATAAATCCAAATATTGCATAAGTGTGGGTGGGCTCATGTTCCTGTGAAGTACATGTGGTGGCAGATGTAGTAAGATTATCTCAGGTAAACTAACAATAAGTGTGGGTNAGACAGAGCCTGGAGCACTGGGTTGTGAGGCGACTAGCAGATTACTAGCCAGGACTGGCTGGAATTTGTAGCCTGTGCGTGACAGTCTTCTGGCTGTGTTCCTAAGAGTTGTGAATCTGTGTGCAGAGGCACAGGAGATTTATTACCCCTTAGTATATTAGCATATAGCATATGCAGGGTGTACTGGTAGGAGTAGTGTTATATCAATGACCGATATTTTATGATATTCCGGAGTCCTTTGTTAAGTCTAATAAGTCAGTGAATGTCAGTGGAGAAAGAGTGGNATAGTGGGAAAAGGTGTGTCCCCTCCTCCTGGTTACCTGACAATGATTATAACTTTGTTGAACAAAGTGGGAGCACTGAGATAATTTTATGGCATTCGGGACATGGTAAGAATTGGGAAAAGGGGGCTGGGAAACCTGGAACTAAAGATGAATGAGTATGCAACAGACTGTACTCCCTACTCCCGAACATTAATTACAGTTTACAAGAAAAACCAATATGGTGATGTTATTTTCATATATAATCATTGACTTTAAGACACTTTAAATACACAAAATCTGCACTATGTAACTGGCTTTGTGCTGGCAGAGTGTCATAATCACAGCATGTAAGATCAAAACTGAAGTTTCAACCAGTCCTGTGGATTAGACTGCCAAGCATAAACCGGGTTAACATTATTATACCATAGCGGTTGTTAACAGTGAAGCCAAAACTCCGTCAGCACTCGATTATTAGTGCAGCAATAACACAGAGCCGGTGTTATTGCACCGCTACACTCGCAGCTATAATCATTACACCAATACAATCACGTCTTTTAACAATAAAACAGCACCTCCCTAGAATGTGTATTTTGTGTGGATTTACAAAAGCACACATAGATCTGAATCAGGTTCTCTGTAAGAAAATATTTAGTCACGTCATTAACAGCACCTTGTAGAGACAGGACAGGAGACCAGCAGCCAGCATGACTCATACACACTGAGACAATGTCCCGCAGCCAATGATTCATCATGCACTGTAAGAGAAAGCTCTTAGAGAGTCATGTGACCCCCAGTCTCACTGCTTCTCCTCCATACTGCAGTGATAGGTAAGATTTGTGTGTTTGGTTTTTCTTTTTTTCATTATTTTTCTTTCTTTAATTTTTTTTATGGAAGTTTAATAACATACAAAATAGTACAAAATATACATCTACAGCAAAAACAATACAAAAAGAGAATGTCTAGAGAGAGACAGGTGGCCAACGTCCCAGGAGACGGACAGGAGGATGATCATTTATAAATACATCTGCAGACTGGTGACGCATAGAGTGAGCCAGAGGGGCGAGGAGACTCCAGTAGATGGGACGAGAATATCAGAGCTATGAGGGGCTAGAAATCCAGATAGGCAGGTCTGATTGGAGAATTCAAGATTAATTTCAGTTAAACAAGGTAAGATGGTAGCATTTCAAACAATGGAAATCTCAAAAGTCTTTTAGAAAAAAACTCAAGGTTTTGAGATCTCTGATATAGGGTATAATTGGTAGATGCTGCACTACATTAAATTACATATTTTTTCTATATCACTTTATATCTCTCAAAACCCCTTTACTTGGAAAATGGTGCAATCATCCATTACCGTATATACTCGGGTATAAGCCAAGTTTTTCAGCAAATTTTTTTGTGCTGAAAATAACCCCTCGGCTTATACTCGAGTCATAGTCCTGGACTGAACCTGACTGACCAATTCTGCGGTGCAGAGCGGGTCTCCAGTCACTCCCTCTCGCCTACCACTTCAATCTCTGGTGTCTGCAGCTGCTATGTTGATGGCGTGAGGGCGCTATAATGTTTCTGTGTGCAGCCTCTCCATAACGATTTATGATCATTAAGTATCTGCACATAATGGGGTCCTTGCGTGTTTTGGTGAAGGAAAAACAATATGTGTTCCATACTATGCTCACCCACGCCAAGAAGCACCCAGCTTCAGCCTTGTGTTCGTGGGTCTTGAGGCTGTCGGCTCTCTCATACACACCCTACTCCACCCCCCCCCCCCCCCCCCCCCCCCCCCAATATGTGTTAGAGTATGGTTACTTTCACAGTGACTGTATTTTTGGTATGCATAGTTGCTGCCCAACTTGCAGACCTTAGAAACCACTGAGAGAATTCTCTAGTCTGCATGTAAGAGTCTCAGTCTCATTTGTGTCTATCATAATTTTATTAGTCTGGGGTTCTTATGAGCTACTAAATGGCTTTTTATTTGCCACAGTTATTTTTCAGTGAAACCACAGAAGCACGCTGTACTGAGCTCTGGAGAACACCATACATGAGTAGTGTGGTAACTTATATATCTGTTACAGCTAAAGCTAAATGGACATGTCTGACATTTTATGCATGCAGGAGAGACATGCAGTTAAATAAAAAAGCAAGTTTAACATGAGTTTGGCAGTAGCCGTAATCAGTCAATGTCAGAGCCACTTTAAAGTCAAGACTATATAGGCTTTGATATATAGTCTTAGTATTAGTATGTTCAGAATGTGTGTATTACATTGTAACTGAATTCTCTACTTATATATATAAATGTAAATATAGCCCAAGTCCAGGGAGAATCATAGACTCAACCAGTAATCCCCCATTCTGCTGATTTTTGCTTTCTCCTGGGTGGGAGAAACCAAAAGTCTGCAACCTTGTCTTTACTGATACTGTATTATACTGTTATTCACCTGTACAGCTCTTGTATAACTGACTGAATATTTCTGCAATTGAAATAAATTTCACAGTGGCATACTACCTAACATTTCAAGTCTCACCCTTGGTGCAGCATTAATATGACCAGCTCCATCCATTTTCCATGCCGCACAATGCAAAAAAACCAAAAAACTATAGGAAAAAAAACCAAAGAATTGGGGATGTATGCAGTTGATTAATATGAACGCTTGCAAAGAAGGATTCCTGACAGTAACTATATAAAAGTAAATAATAAAACATTAAATAAAGGTAACAGTTGAAGCAGATTAAACAAGGTGAGTGAACAAAAGTAGAAAGGTTTATGTAAACATGAGTTACAGAAATCCAATGTGTAATGCAGAAATTCTAAATTAAATCTTTTTTAGAAGCAAATTGGAATTGTAAATTTTTAGGTGAAAAGCGGTTGTGTGAAGAAAAACAAAAACATGTGAAAAGCAGCAAGAGCATAGGAGCAATGCACTGCAAATAACAGACTGCTCAATATTACAAGGCAAGTCTTCAAATATTCATTTAAATATTATTAACAGGGTTTTGGATTCTCCCTATGGGCAGAGGGAGTCATTTATGCAAATAATACCCAAAGCCACACCCCCTGAACAGCAAAATAACAATACAATTGGTATGAATGGGCGTCATCAAGCCCCGCCCATGACACTAACCAGCCCAGATCCCGGGAGAATTGGGNAAACTCTTATTTATTAATCATATAGTAATTTGTCTAAATGTGTCCAAGGCATCTGCACCTGGTTCATTGTATAGTGAACATACATAGCAACGGACTTCAGCTCCTTTCTGTACGGATTGTCACATTTCTTGTTAGAACTTGTATTCCTAGAAGGATACAGGTAGATGTAGTTTATCTTTATTTACATATATTGTTTCAGCTTAAAGCCAAGAACAGAAGTGTGGATGGTGGCTACATTATGTGTCACTGTAGTGTAGGCGCAGTATTAAAGAGCTTTTCCCTGTATCTTTCAGTGAGTGTATGTCTAGCTGCACTTGAGCACATACTTGATTGCAGTACAAGCACACTTTTCTATTGTGCGGGTAATAAAGTTACTAAAATACAAAGATTATAATAATTAAAGCAATGGCAACGGCTACCTCATTCATACATTTATCACTAGAACTCACTGACTGTTAAGGCATGAAGTACAATCATCAAGGCATAAAGTACTAGCAAACCGTTTAATGCACATATGGGTAACACGTGGGATATTCTTACAAAATAAAGCACTATTTTCAGTGTTATCAGCAATGCAAGAGGTAACTACAGACTGTCTGACATTCGTATGTAGGACCACACTGCTATGCAAATCTGCTGTAATTATTTTTCTTCACATTGTATCTTGATAGAAATAAACAGGAGGTTCAGAACCACATTATAAAATTAGTGTTAAGGTCTTTGAAATGATGCTAGGAAATTATTTCACTATTCCTTACTGAAACATATTTAATTACTATTTAGATACAAGGACACAGTATGCAATGTGCTTGTACACTAATGTACGCTATTGCTCACCTTGGCCCTGATCCAGTTTTAAGCATATTCCATAGTACATAGTATTGTATGCTTTATGAGTGGATCTGCGAGTGGAGACTGAATTCCACACAAAGCACTCCGAACAAACTGATAGGCATGGTGCATGCGTATGTAAGTCACCCAACATTAAGGGGTATATTTACTAAGCCGCGAGTTTGCAGTGAGATTGGAAAGTGGAGATGTTGCCCATGGCAACCAATCAGATTCAAGCCATGGGCAACATCTCCACTTNCCAATCTCACTGCACACTTGCAGCTTAGTAAATATACCCCTAAGACTGGATACTACCCCTTGTTCTGTTCCATACAAATGTAATATTTATTTATTATTTATTAACAGGGTATTAGATAGCGCCATCAGATTACGTAGCGCTTTACAATTTTATCAATAAAACATGACTAGGTGGTAACAGACAGAATGGGTGGGGAAGAGGGCTTATATTAATTGTAATGAGGAAATCATCTAAGTCTAATTTTAAAGACATGCTTTGATTGCACTTCTCAGTTTTGTATTGTTTTGTTATATGGTGAGGCTAGTGTAGCATAGTGGCTGAAGTGTTTAGCATTTCTGCCTCACATCAAAGAGATCATGAGCTTGGCTTTACATGTGTGGAGTTTATATGTGTGTAAGTTGTATATGCTTCCAAAAGTCAAAAAATATGCTGGTACTGTAGATTAGCTTTGAATTAAAGTGACCCTATCCATGTGTTTTAGAACTTAGACTATAACCTCCAATGGGACAAGAAGAAATTTGAATGACTGTAAAGCAAGACACTATAGCAAATGATGTATGTTCATATAACTACTTAGCAGAGGCTAGTGATTCAAAAATAATAATAGTAATAATAATACAGGACCGGACACAAACTGGGGAAAAGACATCCCCTATGAGCGAAAAACATATGCAGGACAGAGTGTAAAGGTCTTGGTCGACAGGAAGTGAAGGTACTGATTAGCAGATGGATGGCCATAGCACAGTAAGGACTGGTTTCAACCCTTACATACTATTTAGGTTTCTGAATACCCTGCATTTAAACACACTGAGGAATGGGGGCACTATACGAATTCCCCTTAAAACAGGAATCGTCGTCTCCCCTCTGTAAGGGAATCTAAATAATGATGTTTTTTATTATTACTGCAAGTCCACTGTTACAAACAAAGGATTTATGTTCTAGAACTGGTCCACAGTTAAACAAACAATATTCTTTATTTGCATTACAGAGACTTACAAAGACTTTGGAGATCCTGCATTTACAATCATTTCCTTACATTACTCCCTCTTCATAACATATGTATACTTTTTCTACCACCTGTTAAACTAAAATTCATCCATAAACAGACTGTAGAGATTTACCACTTGGGACATAACTTACTCTCCAATTCTCACTTTTTATGTTGTTCTCAAAAGTTACAATAATTAACTGGCCTCAAATTGTCACATCTCTCCTTCCTCCAAGGAAAGTCATAAAGCACAGCACAGAAAGCAGCACTGTATATTTAAAGTTTCAGCTGGAATTATTATTGGGATGTTTGTCATGAAAAGTTACCATCTACCATATAACACGTCTCAATAACAAAGTCTGAACAAGCACCAGCATAATGATTTCAGGAGCTGGCCTGGAACAATATATGGAGTAATACAGACAGAAGGGACGATTGCATGAGAGGAATTATGAACCGAATAGTGATATCTATACATAAACAATCCTGCCTTACCACCACTGACCATAGAATAGCATTTTGTTAGAGCAAGTAATTCCGATCTGGAAAAACACAGGAACTCTGCACACATTTATTTTGGGATTTTGCAGGATGTGGAATTCTAGTTATAATTTTGTTATAACCACAAGTTGGTAACACTCAACATAAATCAACACTTCAGTACCATTTCATTTCAGCCATAATAGCTGTTCTGTCAGTATTTAGGTTAAAACTTCAATGCACATGCATGGTGTACTGCCCAGATGTTATATTTATTCAAAAAACTTCATATAAAATAAATTCTAAGAGTTGTATGTAATCCATAAAGTGAACGTTATCTTGAGCTGATTTAACTTAGACCAGGACAATGTAGTCAAACTGTTTTTCTATTTTCATGTACATACAAAATGCTATGANCTATTGTCTTTTTAAACATATTAAACTCTTAGCAATGTTTATGTTACTGACAAAGTTATATTTAAAAAGAATATTTCAAAATATATTACAATGGTGGACTTACTTATGCACATACGTTCCCTATCAGAAACTCTGCATGGAATTCAGGACCAGGCAGTTGTGTTCTGTGTTGGTCCACACAATGGACCAGATACAGTTCTCCGTCTCTGCGGGGAAGCTGGAGAAGAGAGTGAACTGCCCTGTCACTTCCCCTCTTATGAGGATTTACCAGGGGGTAGTAGCACTTACACTGTTATAACCCTAACCCTGCCTGCACTGTAGAATTTAAATATATTCATGGTTGGTGCTATGGGTATATGTTAGCCTCTATCTGCAATTACATATGGGTTCAGATCTAACATTGTATTTCATTATTTTTGATAATTAATATTGTTACATGAAATCAATGGATTGAAATATAACTAATAATATGTTAAAGAATATATAAAATACAAAAAAAAAATAATAAAAGAAATTGATATAGTATTCTCAGACATAGCAACGTATATACAGCGTCCTGCAGGACAGAGACGCCACAGCACACAGAGAAGGTGCTGGGCACCGCTGTGGTGCCCAGCGAAGACATACAAAGGGTGAGTGTATTTTAATTTAATTTATTTTTATTTTTTTTTACGGGTATTTTTTATTTTTCTAAACAAACGAACATCAGTGATCAATCGGAAAATCCGTTTGATCACTGATGTCTTTTGTTTAGGTTTCCCGGCGTTTGGTCGCCGTTGGTGTTTTTCTGTCGTGTCCATCCATGGACCGATTTTTATCCAAAGCTCACAATATTTGTGAGCTTTGGATGAAATTCAGCCCGTGAATGGCCACCTTTAGTATATACGCTGTATTTGCTTCCCATATTCCAGGCTCTTCAGTCATGTCCATTTATGAACTAACAAATCTGTTTGTTTTTGTTGCCAATGAGACTGCTGATTACAGTTATTTTTACCATATTATATAAACTACAATCAAACTCAAGCAAATGAAAATATATATGCCCACATATGTACACATGACTGGTCCAATAAAGCTAAAAGATATGTACATACAGTACATATAAGTTTCTGAGCTAATGGGAATTTATTTTGCACACAGATCGTCAATATATTTATGTGTATCCATGCTGACAATTCTTTATATTTCATAAATGTCATATCTTCTAGATAACTGAAAGACATTAGTTCTTGTCACCATGCATTCTGAGAGTATTGTGTTGCTCTTATTTCCTATTACCAGATCAATTTCCGTGTACTGCTGACAATATGAAATGCAATAAAAATCAATAGTTATACAAAAGGCGCAATGTCCTTCTAGTTTGCAGGCTCATCCTCAATATCTTAACTTGATAATACATTTTCAAAGATATATAGTTTAATTTTGGCTTCTATTTTGCAAAAAAAAAGACTTATCATCACTGATGTGAATTGGAAAAATTACCCAAATGAATTGGACTCCAAATTTCTATTACATTATAATTTTCATGTGTCAGGGAGTGAAAAATATAACACATTTCCTTCAGAATGAAGCCTCAGTGGAATTTTTCCATTAACAGATCATGAAACAGATCTTGTAACCTCTCTAATGCACAAATCAGTGATGTCACCACAATACATGTCCACTTTAAATGTGTGATGCAACAAATGACACATATCCCTGTAAAGTCAGACACAATATAATTCACCTACAGCTCAACTCAAAGTAACTTCAGCAGGCTTAGTTACTTGAGGATACAGCTAAAAAATATTCATTATAATAATAATAATAACTGCACTGTCTGCAGGTACCATGTCAGTCCCTGAATACAGTCATAGAGATAACTGACAGCCAGGAAGGTTCTTCTGATATGCCTCTAAACCTTGCCTCTCCTCCAACACTGCACTTAATGAAATGGTACATACATGAAGGCAGTCTAGTGGCTATCCCTTCCCCCTCATTGGCTCCTCTGGCTCCTATCCTGCTCCTCGGGGTGCTAACCTGTTACATGACTCATGGCTCAGAAAAGCATTTTACAATTTTTCATCAGTCAACATACTGGTGGGTCTTCATCATACCTCTTACTATGACAGAATCAGGACAAATAAGTACCATTTGGGCCCCGCCAATCTCCTCCCAAGCCCCAACTCAACTCAGCTGTAATGTTTGCATATCTACAGTCACTGTCACAACTGTCAAAATGGCATGCAAAACACAATAAAGGCTCCAGGCCCTATAGAAGTCCTTGGAATTTTCCCCCCATGAAAAATTACTACGTCCATGTAGTCATTTTCATCTCCCTATTATCTATCATAGTAATTCTTTTACCTACTTTCCTATGCAACTATAAACTTGGTGGTGGTGAAAACCAGTGAAATGTCATTAGTTATTGCTCCCAGTATAATGCTCCTGGCTTTTCTGTACTGCTCAAAATATTTATTATTTATGATAATCATACAGAATGGGTGGGGGAAGGGCCCTGCCCGCAGACTTACATTCTGTAGTAGACTGATACATGGGTGCAATTACACACATACTAATGTGTATCTGCCATTTTATTTATATGTGTAACTATTATAGCGATCCTGATCCTTATTTATATGTGGACTTATGAAAACAAAAAGTAGTTTTTTTTTTGTGGAAAATACAAACGTGTACTATAACATGTAATATAACAAGTAAATGTCAGAAACAAGATAAAATAGAATTACACCCATTGATTTGTTTCGTTTCCCAACATGTGACTATTTTTATTTCATGAACATGCAATATTATATATAGTATAACATAATATAAGTATTGTATAGTATAACATAAGTATTGTACATCTGTACACCCTTCTCGTGCCAGGACTTGAAGGACTTGAAGGAGGCTCAGAGCCAACTCTGTTTAAAGGAGACAAAACAAACTCATTGATATTTTTTCCACAGTCTAAACGCTTAGTCCCAGTAGATGAGAGTCTAAAGTAATGCACATTAATGAGGATATCACAGCCTTCCTGTTTGGAATGTGTTTATATTACGTGGAAATCACTATGACACGACTGTTGTTCACTGTAGTGAACAAAACAAGCACTTCAAATAGTCGAACGCATGAGATTTTCGTTCGAGTATTTTTTGATGGGATATCCGTCCACACAGCCCTCTTCCTTTCTCAAGTGTCATTTGTTTCTTGGTGATGCCAATTGTCAGTTTGCATTACACATTATACATTTGCATAATAAAATCTATTCATTTAGCCTCATAGTTAGAAGAATACGAGAGCTTATGCAAAGCAGAAACAAAAATGGTTCTGCAATGATTCCGAAATCACAGCCAAACATTAATGCTCTTTAATAATTGTATAAAGTTATTTCCCTGCATGCAAACAAAGAAGTTTTAAAAAAAAAGTTACGAGTTGGAAAAATCATTAGAGTTGACATATGATGTTTTCTAGCACAAGTCTGATAACAGTGTAACAGTAACGCTGGTCAGTATCTGTGTGCAAAATGCAAGAATAAAGTATTTTCCCTGCATGCAAACACTGACATTCAGTCTAGATGCAGTCCATTGTGACATGGTCTGTTCAGCTGCAGGTTTTTGTTGACATGTATAATATCACTTTAGTGACCTTAGTACGTTATATTGTCAAAATGGCTATTCCCTAATTGCCAAACTACTACGCATGGAATTGGAGGTGGTTATGGGGGTACATAACAATCCAATCATGCCATCCTGGTCCTGCCATCTATAGCACAATATTGTGATTTGTTACAGCAAGTTACTGGGAATGGGGCCATAAGGAAATAATATGCTGTGATGTCTAGCTTCATGAACATGACTAGGAAAACTAGAGAACTTTAAGGACTTTGGAGGAGAAAGGCCATCATATCACAGAATCCAATGTTTAAGACCTAGTCACCCATATTGAAGCACCATAGTACACCCAGGCTTCTATGCACAAATTACATGCTACAGTTACCTGTACACAAAAACATCTAGTTACATTGATGAAGTCTCCTTACAATGCCTGTACTTCAATTCAATGGTTATTGGTCATGGTCATATAAAGGACATGGTCATGCTGGTGTGACAGCCTGTAAATGCACACTCCAGCAATAAACTGAAACCAGGGGTCCGATGTCAGTTATTAGCCTTTGAAACTATTAGGATCTGCTCATTACTCCAAAAAGTGCTATATATATGTGATAGCAATGGAGAATAATAGGTGTTCTTCTTGTTATGCTGTGTACATGCAAAGATATTTCCCACAATATGATTGTTTAGAAACATCTCCGTACACTATTGTAGGGGCAGCTCTGCGTTTCTTTATCTGAGATTGGGGCAGCATTTGATGCTGATGATTAAAGGAAGTCGTGGAAAAAGTGAATCTCAGCACTGACTGAACGAACAAAACTAAAAGTTTTCTCAATGACGCTGACTGATTCCCGGACATTGTATAGTCCGGGGACAGCACAGCTCCGGACGCCATATGCGATATGTATAGAAAACAACTGAAAGCACAATACTTTAATAAAAGAATATTTGGAAATAAACAATGTCTAATCCACAACATCAGCCTATGTTATGTAACAATTAGTGAATCATCAATCTAAATTTATTTCTTCTCTCACTCTTATCAGCTATATTCGTTTTAACAGTTTTGAGCCTTAAATAAAAAAAAGGGGGCAAAAAAATAGTGTCTGGGCTCTGCAGCAATGTTTCATCTCATTACAATTCCCTTGAAAGGAAAGAGGCTGCATAAATTGACAATGTTATGCTAAAATTAGAGAACTCTGTGTTTGCAAGCTTGTGAACGAATGTGAATATTAAGTGCCAACAGGGTACTGCCTGCATACAAAGCCAAGCAGTAAGTTTAACTACATTTATAAATATATCTTTTTGTCATTCACATTGTTAGCTTTGTAGGTTTTAGCAGAAGGTTCGTTTTCATTAAAAATATATCATGTGGTACAAGGATACTGGAAATAATATAGAATCTCTTTCCAGAACAAATTCTTAAAGNGGTTGAAAATAGTCACACTTTACATTACTAATGTAAATATGTAATTAAATATGATATAGTTTAACAATTGCCCTTAGTATGCAATACATTAAAAATCTCCTAGATGGTCCCAACCATACTGTGCAGGTGTGGTGGGCATGGCCATACTGTGCAGGGGTGGTGGACATGGCCATACTGTGCAGGGGTGGTGGACATGGCCATACTGTGCAGGGGTGGTGGACATGGCCATACTGTGCAGGGGTGGTGGACATGGCCATTCTGTGCAAGTGTGATGGATATGGACATACTGTAGAGTTGCGGTGGCCATAACTATACTGTGCAGGTGTTGTGGACATGGTTATATTGTGCAGGTATGGTGGACATGGCTATACTGTGCAGGTGTGGAGGACATGGCCATACTGTGCAGGTGCGGTGGACATAACCATACTGTGCAGGTGTGGTGGACATAACCATACTGTGCAGGTGAAGAAAAGCTGTCCTATTTTGACAAAGCAGTCAGCCTTCACATGCACACATGCAGAGCTTATCCCTGCATTGTAAAACACCACGATGCTACAATGTCAGGGATGAAGGTTGGGGAAGGGGAGCTTGAAACCTTGGCATTCATATTTACCTGCATAAATTACACAAATCATTACATTAAAGTTACAGTAATTTTCATCTAAGTTTTTTCTTTAGTTTTTTTTATCCATTCTGTTATATAATCCACAGTAAACAATTTGTAATTATTTATTTTTTCTATTTATATAAGTGAAAAAATTATGGGAACATACAGCACATTAGAAAAGACTCTATAACATAGCAGGTTACATGTGCTCTATGCTGCAATGGTATGGGTACTACTACTGTATATGCGGAACGACAGTAACTTCCATAACCTCTTCTCCTTACCCGCCCTGTGAGAAATCATTGCTAGCTGAAAGTAACAAATGAAGATAAAAGTTGGTTTTTCACCCTTCTTTTCGTCCTGTTCAATTAAGGTCAAGCCATGGTTTTTTCATTCCTAAACATGCCAGTAAAGTGCATACTCAATTATTTATAAAGCTTTAGCCAGCTCGACAAGTGGAGCACTTCTTGCTATCTGCTGCTTCTCATTTATAACTTTTTCTTGTGATGCATCTGTTAAATGTGGTTGAGCACATATCACAGGCAAGGGAATATTAATACAATAAAAGTCAGGCTGTAAATTTCAACATGATCAATTGAAAGGTTAAAACGTGTGTGGTTTCCAGACACATAATCACTAGGTTATGGCTTTTTACACACACTAATGGAGTACTTTCTAGAGGTATAGTATGTGTATTGGATATATGATATGGACGATAGGAAAAAAAAATGTGGGTTAACTAGGAGTGTGTATTAACATCTGTACATCTGACGAAGCAGCAAACACACAAATCATTGATTCTGCTATTCATCCGCTCATGTACAACTTGACACCAAGGGGTATATTTACTAAGCAGGGAGATTGCAGTGAAATTCGAATTTGGGGAAGTTGCCCATGGCAACCAATCAGATTTGAGTTCACATTCTCCAGAGTGTAAAATGAAACTGAGAGCTCAAATCTGATTGGTTGCCATGGGCAACTTCCCCAAATTCGAATTTCACTGCAATCTCCCTGCTTAGTAAATATACCCCTATGTGTTTCTAATTTACATAGCAGTAAATGGGAAATACATACTAAACTATTGTTACTTGTATAATCAAAAAGGTTTCCTATGTGGCATTGCCAAATCTATTTAAAGGTTACCACTGGTAAAATGATTTGCAGTTTTAATAATGACATATATTTAAAGAAGTAAAAAAAAGTCAACCATGCACTAAAGTATCAAGATTGACCAGAGTAACAGGTAATCCAACTTAATCCAAGCCAGCATAGCCAGTAATGCTACTCCCAATACATATTAATCTGTTATTTCTAATATTATAATAATTATTTCTATGGCTACTACGTTAGAAAACCATGATAAATACAGCAGAAAGGTGGTACATTGCTACAGTATGTTGCTATCAGCTTTATTTCACCCAAATCCCAGTTTTACCTGTAATTTTTAGGTTTCTTCCAGACAGTCTTCCCTCAATCCAAATGATAAAAATATGTTCATTGTATTACATCCTCAATATGAAAAATATATAATTGAGATTATCTACTAGTTATTGCAATGACTGAAATGTGTGTGTGTGTGTGTGTGTGTGTGTGTAAAAATGTGTCCCCCCCTCTCAGGATGGCAATTTGGTTTAATACTCAGTGCTTTACATGACAGATCATTGGACCTACAATTCTGTGCTCAACACAGATTTCTGATCAGAGATTCTGTGCTCGACATAGCTGCCTGATCTACCGATCGTTGTTAGCATTCAGGAATTGCTTCTTAGCAGTTACAGCCACATCAACGTCTGTGTATGCTGTATAAGTATGAACGAAGTTATCAGTGGCTACACATTGTCTGCAACGTTACTCTCTAAAGATCCATAAAGAAACCTCAACACCTAGGCAGAAAATGCCAACCTGCCAAAGCGTGTATGAAACACACATGGCAACACCCCTGCAGCATTATATTAATAGTATTAGCTCACTGCTTTAATTAACAACCAGTTTGCTAATACACCCTACTCCAAATTTTAAACCTACATACAATTAAGTACCTATGACTTCTACAAGTGTGTAAAGTTATACCACCGATCATATTGTAACAATAACCTGGTTGTAAAAATATTTTACATCTCCATTCATTATTTCTGCTCAGGTCTACAAATCTGGATCAGCCCCTGAATGTGTTCTCATGCAAGTTGATATTCACATGCCGCTTATTCTGTAGCTGATTTTCAGAACACCTATTACACATTTATTAATGCTATCCTCAATGGACCTAATTCAGATCTTTAGGCAGTCATGACTTATGCTGGCCATACACTATGCAATAAATAGTTTCAAACTGAAGATTGGATGAAAAGCTAATTAATTTTTTTTTTGCTAAATAGTAATTCCAAACGATTTAAAACAAAATCATTTGGTTTATGCTTCATTTGGGTCATAATGACATTATTAGACCAGGATTATTGGAAGTGCCACACAAAAGATAAAAAAATCACTTGTTTTGAATCATATCGGACGATCGATTGAAAAAAATCATTCCCATACACTAAACGATTTATCGGCTGATTTTGAAAAATCATTCAATTGGAACGATTTATTGCATAGTGTATGGCCAGCTTTAGTCAAGAGTGGGTAAAACCATGGTGAATTGCAAAGGAGGTAACATTAATGTTAGTATTTGCATGCAGGGAGAACGCTTTATTTTTGCATTTACTGCAGATTTACTGCGGATACTGACCAGCGTTACTGTTACACTGTTATTAGACTTGTGCTAGGAAACATCATCTCTCACCTGTAATACTGATTGCAATTAATTAAATTTACCTCCCCTGCAATTCAACATGGTTTTGCCCACTCTTGAGCAAGTTATAAGAAAGTCAATAGTGCCTAAAGGCTGAATCTATTCCTATGAGTGAGAATATTTTTGGATGTTTCAACAAATTGCTACATGCCATATGATGATTTAGCAAATCAGCATATAATAATCTGATTGGTCTTGTTATAATTTGATAATTGTCTCATAGGCCATATTCAGATTTGCGATTTTTCTTGTTATAGTTTTCCTGCGTAAATGGCGCATATGAAACTTCAATCTTCTCACCTACCAGAGAACATCTTTTTCCTGTGGTTGTCATTGCTTTTTCTCATTCTGATTATATCTTCCAAATCTGACACCTGAGTGAGTAATTGTACAAAATTATTTCATATTATGCATGAATGTCATAAGTGGGCCCAACAATAATGCAATAAAGGAAATGTTTTGGAATGCTAATGTTATAACATTTTTCAGCAGCTTTATAAATGATATTCACGTGCTAATGAAATGTGACAATTCACATAATTAATGGTCTAGCAGTAAAGTGTGATGAAATTACATCATTGTTATTAAGCAAACAACAGACAATAAAACCTGGCTGAATGCTTTCTGCATTGCTCCACGGTTTCAGTAAACAACACAGAACCAAATTCGTTTGAATTATTTATAACTATACTTGGAACAAGTCAGTCTGGCCACTATGTACAGGTAGGATTGTTTGTAAAGCCAAAACAACTTGTACGAGCACAGAAAGTGATAAAACTTTTCCCAAAAAAATACACGTAACAAAGTATTTCAACATATATGAAAGCAACACTTTAGTAAAGGTATGAAAACACATGCTAACAATACATTGACTGAGGACTGGAATTTAGACAGAATGGCACAATGAACAAATAATAACAGCTCAATAAAACCAGCAACGATTAATACTGGAAAAGTGATCATATGCCATTGCTACATGCTTTGCTTTAGAAGATACAGGAAAGTCCGATATAGCAAACTACATAGTACAGATCCACCTTGTATTTATTGCAATATGTGTTTACTACACTACTCCAGCTGGAAAATAAATCCAAATCTGCATAATAATGTTACATTTGCAGGATGATACCAGTAATGCCACGTTCACATTGCCAACACGGCAATACCAGAGCTTTTTGAGCTGTGTTTTTGGGGTTACTTACCATTTAGTTGTACGGCGCTGCGGAAACTATGTGGTGCCTTATAAATAAACNTTAATAATAATAATAATAATTCAGGGATCAGGGATTTTCCTGCTTTAACTATCAACCAATAGTTTAACATGCAGTCATATGAATGTACTGACTATGGCTGTAATATGATATGGTTAAAAGGGGCAAAAATAGATATAATAGATATAAATCCTATCAAATAATGCTGTATTTAGGAGGCCACACTGTCCAAAAGAAGCATCAAAAACGTAAATTGTATTTTGTATCTGTAATTATGCAATTAAATTTTAAACGTAAATCATCATAGTCACGTAACATTTTTATTACAGGATATAGTAGGCACTTAAATAACTGATGGCTTTGGTATCCTGAGAGAGCTTAATGAGGTAAGAGTAATATTGAATGTTTATAGGGTTAAATGCTCTTGCTTTTGGGTCTGCTTCATATGTCTGGTATGTTCTCGCTTTGCAATGTCTCTAATAAACCTTTACACTGAGTATAAGCCCCGGAGGGCATCAATGTACATGGACAACATAAATTTCTAAGGGTAAAGGAACTATAATTGTGATGATATGATTTCATAGATGCCAATACTTTCACATGGAGTCTTCATACATTGATAGTATAGAGGAGGCAGTTCTTATATGACTGGACACCACTCAGGAACAAGAAACATCCACAGAAATCAAATAAAACTTGAACATGGAATCAAAGAATGATAAAGTGCAATATTTAAGTATAAAAAGTCAAAAGGTTTGAGCAAAGGTTTAAAGGAATAAATACAAAATCCAAAAATCAATGTAGAAATCAATTTCCACAAAACGAGAACTGGAAAGATGTTACATGTTATCAGCTAATCCGTAAATGTGAGGTACAGATACAGATACTGAAATCCATCCAGTGCCAGAAATTGCACAACATGCAGAGCTCAGAGGACCAATATAGTTATATATATATATATATATATATATATATATATATATATATATATATATATATATATATATATATATATATATATATATATATAGTCATATCTGTGTCATCTAAGTGAAATCTGCGTGTCAGAGGGGTAGGGAGAATGTAATATGGAGATTACTAGGAGGTAGAAGAATGTAGAATGGGGTGCGCGGTGAGTGAGAGACAGATGTAGGGAGAATGCATTATGGGTTGCACGGTGTGTGACAGATAGAGAGAGGGGGGTATGTGTTATGAGACCTACTGGTTGTGACATGGACAGATGTAGGGAGAATGTATTATGGGTTGCACTGTGTGTGTTACAGATAGGGAGAATAAAGGGGTTGACCTAGAACTTTTCACATACTTAGCACCACCTTTAAGGAGGCACAGCCATATAACAACTCTCTATGATACTCAGCCGTGGTTGAAGAAGAAGAAAAGACACAACAATGGAATTGTCCCTGTGCTCCCTTGAGAAGTGACTGCGTGGTTCACACACACGAGACACTGCAGTGAGAGTATGGCGGTTAATGTGTGTTTCTAAAGTGTGTCTTTAAGCAGTGCACACGTCAGAATGTTTCAGGCAGAAGACAGCCGCGGGTTCATCTGGGCGAGTGTGAGTAGTTCCATTACATGCCATGGATCCTGCAAACATTAAGTATGCCTAAATATCCATAAGAGATACCGGTGTGCAAGGAGTACGGTTAGGAAAACGGAAAGGTGCTAGTCCAGGACAACACAAGGCTAGATTGCCCTANTCTTGAGGCCTAATATCATGTTGACCCTTTAAACAAATTGAAATAAGCAGATGAATATATACATAATAAACATATGTAGTGTGCTACAGCTCGCATACCATGCTCTATGTAAATGTTTGTGACCATTATGACTATTAAATTGCACTTCAGTAAATTGTGTAAAACACAATACAATGATGTATTACTAGTACACGACAGGCACTGCACATAGTGAGAATTCCCTTCACAAGAAAGTCATGTCTGGACAATATGTTCTGCATGTTGCTGATCTGTTTACAAAAACCCTCTTGGTTTCACTCTTTAAAACAACCCCCTGGGGGGCTGATTTATTCTAATTACCTCTCACCTAAAGTTGTGGAGATTAGACACCAGGGGACACAATCATGAGCCTACAGCTGGGTGTCAGATGTCTGCACTACCCACTCTCTCACTTACAATATAAATATTCTATCTCATTATATAGATTTACTTCCTTCTTTGTTCCTCATTTTCAGAAATGTAATTTATACAAGGAAAAAAGGATGCCACAATGCTATTTATTCAAAACAATGTCTTACATATAAAAACCACACAGACAATAGTATTGGTGTAGAGTTATTTAACAAATAAAAGCAGCTGACATATTTTGAATACACATCCATAAGTGCGGCTGCTTCCGTTCCTTTCCCTTTGTTCTCCTCCTGACTAACATTAAATCATCAGTTCCAGAAGAGCGCGGCAGTTAAGGCGACATCCTTCATACCCCCTCCCAACAATCAGCATGGATATCATACATAATCCCGCGTTGGCATAGCAACTGGAATCCCTGCTCCATTCAGTATCTTCAGTGTGTACCACCTCAACATTGAACCCAATTATGGGGCATCATAATAAATTGAGCATGAATCTTTCTACTTCCCAGGCTGATTACAGACAGGTCCCATAAACATTTATCACAATAAATCCATCCAATTCCTGTCTTATTGGAATTCAGCATGTTTATCCTAAGATGAGATTTCAGGTTGAGTACATTCTAAAATTAACCTATTAAAATTCAATTCGATTGCTTACAGTATATGCTAACTTGTTAAAAGAGCTGCACTCAGCCTCGAGGTCTATGCTTTCCACTACTCGCTTACAATGTCAGATAAAGCAGTATGTTGAATGGAGCGATTTTACATCGTAACTACAGCAATTTTCATCAAAATGAGGCAAACGTGAATCGCTGATCAGCGGCCACAGAAGTAGCACCGAAGTGTAATCTGTATTTCACAGTGTAACCTGTCTGTCACCTATCCAGTGTACGGTTTCATTGAATTATATGTTATCTTATATTACAAAATAACATAGAACATTTCAANTCTGAGAGGTCATATTGTACTGATAAAATAAAACACTTTTGTACTCTGATTTGTAGAAAATAATTTAATGCTGATGCGTAAGGCTTTGACCTTAAATGATCATCTGCAGGCAAGCCTAATGCATTTAACAATAGAGAGCAGTGCTCCATCTACTCATTTCTATGCTCCTAATCTTTATTGTGTTCTCTAAATGTGTAAAAAAAAATTCCCTTTCAATTTCCCTTTTTATATACAGTGGTCCCATGAGCTTCTTCAAAAACAATATCTCATGAGAGCAGTCTCAGATGACTAATGACTATCAGCTAAAAGCCTCCAAGGGCCAATTCAGAATAGGTGAAGTACAATCTGAGTTTGAACTTGTACCCAGACCATGTGTGCCTTGCTTGTCGTGGATTTTAACTGCAAAATGTACTACATTTCTCCCAATAAATTTTTCCAAGAGGACTTCTGGGCCCCAATACAACTTCTTGGGCTCCCCATAATGACAGCCAAGAGGGGTAAAGGGGTAATATTTACCTGGACCTGGGCTGCCAGGGAGCCCGTAATTTAAATAGATGGTCTGGGGTTTTTTTGTGTTTTTTTTTTTAACTCAAGCCACAGCATGCTTAACAATTTACAATGTATTCCACTTGAACATATTTCCCTCTCCCCACCCTTGAGAAATACACACACACTTTTGTTTCTGTAGGTCTAATGCTTTTAACTAGGTACTCGTTTTTTGAGGGAGCATAGGCATGTCCCCAGGAAGTTGCTGAACCGGGCACCGAATTTCTCTTGGCAGCCCTGTCTTCCATAGCTTATTAAATATAAACCAGTAAAGGGGATGTCTCCAATGGTCTAAACTCTCCCCTTGTGTGTCTCCAGCTGTCCAGCCCCCCCAACCTATCATTTTAAAGAGTTTAAACATACATTACTTTGCAATCTTCCCTCTGCACCTGTCCGGGCTGACAGCGGCTTTGCTTTGATTATACAGGCTTTCTGGTGCTGCTGCTAGGAAAAGGGTACTTGTACAGCCCTGTCGGCCAGTACTAAAAAAGGTAATCTACATCAATGCGGCCCCCCAGTAGGCTTGCACCAAAGTAATTTGTATCCCCCTTTTTGGCACTCCACACACCTGTGCTGGAAGAATTTCCAACAGTGAGGCAGAATTATCCATATTTCCAAGCCATCCCCACTCACTTAGGGAAGACACGGAAGTCTTCAGACATGTTACTGTAAGCATATATGAACAAGGGCCTCCCCATAGCCCACATGAAACTCACCATACAACAGAGATACAGCTTAGGAAAGGGACTGTAAAGGTTTAATAGGGTTACACTTCTGATTTTATATAGAAAAACTTACTTAAACGACTTCCTCCTTTTTCTTAAAATAAACAAAAAAAAGCTTTATATTTAAAAGTCTAATTTATTTCTAATACTAGATAAAGTCAAGCTATCGGCAGAGGTATTTAGCCTGTGGATTGTGAGCCACATGCGGCTCTTCAAAGCCCTCAGTGTGGCTCTTTTAATCCAGTGAATGTTGAAACACCACACAACACAATGGGAAGGCTAAGCTGACTACAATTGAAAAGGCTGCTGTGACTTCTGAACACTTTATGCTGAATGACATACAGCGCTTCTGTTATACTATGTGTGTTGCTATAATGGAGGAGACAAGATTACGAAATAAAACAGATAAAACGGAACATTTAGGGGAATTTTCAATAAGCCGTTTTCAGCCATATTTTATAATTCTTTTTTCTTATACATGGCAAAACCAAGAATCAATGAAAGGAAAATAAACACAGAACCACATAAGATTCATTAATTAAGGACTTCATTGAAAGTTGTTACCCAGAATTCTGCACTGCTTGTGTGTGGTTTACTCGGTCCCCTCGCTGAGTTAAGATAAAATGGTTCCTTTGTACAAAATAAACCTTGCTTATTTTTGATGTGGCGTTTCATGTGCCTGTATCATTAAAATAACAGCAGAGAATTGTCTGCAACCTGCTGCTACTCCATATTATTATTCCTTTGTTGTGACACATTTTTCTGAAATGCCTTTGTTGTTTATATATTTTTCGGAGCAGTTAATATATAGAAACTAGAACATGATCAAACAATAATCACATTGTGTTATCATTGTTTAATTTTAACCATATACTTCCAAAACATAGCTGGAAGGTTAAATTACATATTTTGGTGGAGGAAGCACATATTTTTTATTTTTATGTTTCCATCAACGGGGTATATATACTAAGCAGTGAGATTGCAGTGAGATTGGAAAGTGGGGATGTTGCCCATAGCTATCAATCAGATTCAAGCTCTCAGTTTCATTTTACACACTGGAGAATGTGATCTCAAATCTGATCTCACCGCTTAGTAAATATACCCTAACAAGTCCAATGCAAGGGCCTGCATTTTACAGGCCGAAACTCTGCCTGACTGTACATGTACTCATGTATAGTTTGGTAATCTGACAGCTTTACTAGATCAGGATCAGATTATATTCAACCTTTAAACAAACAAAACAACTTATGAGGTAGGCTGTATGATCACTGCATGAAAGCTGCATATACATGCATACCTCCCAACATCCCGTCCAACCCCTTTTTACAGCCGCAATCGCTGTAACCTTAGCAGGATAAACTGGGAGATGGGACAGTGGGACTGGACCACTAAAATCGTTGTTGGGAGATATGTAACATATCTACTACTATGCCGCTTATAGTGGTTACACCCATGGCCTTTTATTTTCTTTTTGCTATGGGTTCATTTTGGTTCTCAATGTAGTAGAATTGGGAAACATCTATTAATATGTATTACAATGTTGAAATGGAACCTGAAGCACTAGAAGTTATGATTTGCTGGGNGGTACCTAATTGGATTTTAAAGCCTCTTGTGATACAAATGTCACTGGGGAGTGTGTTATGTAAATGCTATTGTATGAATTCTATCTTGTGTCATTTTCTAAAAATTATTAACTTTTGTTCTATTTCTATTTATAAAGGATTCTGTGTTTTAAACATATTTATGTCCTGTCTTATTTATGTTCATATATATCTGTGTGGCCTCAGGGATCTTTAGGAGCAGTATATTTTGCTATCTCATAGCACTAAATTCTGACATGGGTGTTCAGTCTGCAAAGTGCATTCATGTTAGACATATTTATGACACTGGCATATCAAAGAACCAAGCAGAATGGCATACACCGTTCTGAAGATAAATGCATGGCCTAGAAGTTGCTTTTATGTATTTCAGCCATATTTAACATGGACAGGTTGTCCTAGTATATGATACAGGTCTCTGTATCTCCTCTGAGCAGAGGTCAGCACATTCACTAGACTTATCATTCACCAGAACAATGATCATTCCAGCGATTGGGCTCCAATCACACTAGAACGATCATTGTTCTGAGAGCTCAGCTTAAGGCCTATAATTACTAAGCTTCAGAAAAAGAAAAGTGCAATTGTTCCCAAAACCAACCAATTCTTCAGTATGTAATAGGAAACTGAGAGCTGGAATCTGATTGGTTGCAATGGGCAACAAACTAATTTTTCTATCTCTACAGTAGAAAGAGAATATTAACAATGATTAATTAGAATACATTGAGACTAATNATTTTTAAAACACATAAAATGTATTTACTATATTGTAGTAAAGTGCACATAATTAAATATATTAAAGATGAAACACAATTTAATTCAATGTATATATTAGAGACCCACCTTACAATGTGCAAAAGGGGTATAAAATCAACACATTCACCAGTCACAGTGCCCATGAATCTGGGAACAAATGAAATTATAATTTGATTTTCTGGACCAACAACCCTCCACAAGGCTGAATTGTGTTCCATCCTCTAGAGCTACCATCTGTCCAGATCATGGCACTTGCAGCAAACTGTCACCACATATAAAGGCAGCATAAAGCTGACATAAAGCAGGTGCTTGCAGAAATCCTGGCAGTTGATCATAGCACGATACACAGATATGAGAGATGCAGGTGACACGCACTAAAGGCAAACCAGCATTAGGGCAGTATTCAAGCCTGTGAAAAGCCTTTAGCGAGCACATGTGTATCTCTCTGTATCCGAATTGAGAAAGAAATCAGCACGTTATTAAACAATCCTAAANTAGGAAAACTAGTAACCATATTTTATGTAAAGTACAACAGTAGACAATAATGTTATTTACCATGACTGAGTCATTAAGACTAAGAGGAACAGACCTCCCCTCTCGTCTCCTATTAATTAGTAGGTAATGCCATGTTTCGTGTTTGTAATAACTTAATTGACATAATTATAAACTGACCAAGAACACAAAGACAACATAGACGTGTTCCAGAAAACAGGAGCTTTCTTTCATAGCAGAAACGGTCCTTTGCAAACAGGTGTGAAACGCGCTTCTACACATGCATGCCTCCAACGGCAAAGCTCCTATTAACCAGCTTGTACAACCGCCTGAAAGCACCTCTTTCACACAAAGCATATAAAATCTAAGCACTAAGCAACAATAAATGAATAGTCTATTCCCTACAGACATGTAACCCACAGAGAGAATAAACAACAAGTTAACTTCTCTAAGAGGATTATAGAAAGTTCTTCTAAAAATCCTGCCCAGATATTTGCCGAATAGAGAACACAATAGTCATGTATACNATATATCATTATAAATATTACTATTAACTACATCATACATTTATGTCTGGAGCAGAGGGGATAAGTACACATAACCTCCCTGCTATGGGCCTAAAGAGCTGCTTAAGATGAGAATGGATGATCTACTGCCTGAATTCATGGGGATTTTGTAAANAAAAATAGATTTTTGGCCTATAATGAGAATCTGGACTAGCGTATGAACAGATTGTGAATAACAGGCTATATCCTCGACAGCAACCTTATGTCTTGTCATGTAATACCCATGTTAATCGGTAAATAATAGGCACGTTTTGTACATTAATCAATGGATTCCCAGCATCATTAACAGTGGCATCACTTTGTCTTGTAATGCAAATTCTCTGAGGAAATAGCAATACAGCTGCAATACTGAAATACAGTGGCCCTGAGACAGACCTTTCAGCATGTAATGATCTAGGGACTGCTGAAGGACATAAGGATATTGTTAATACAACCATTTTCAATAAATTCAGTTTGCCCAGGATAAATAGTGATGGCTTCTGAAGAAGACTATTTTGAAAGCATGACTTTATATGCAACAAACACATTTTATAAGACATGAGTGAAAAAATGACCCCTGTAATGCAGCAGAAACAACTAAAAGCCCACAAAAGAAATATAACTTAAGAACGCTTAAAATAATCATAATTAATGACACCACTGCCAATTGTCTAAATATACCATCACAATAGTATTGCTACTGCCATAGGCCTTCATAATCACTTGTTATTTACACAAGCCCATGATCACCTTTAAATACTGCACCTTCTGAATAAAAAACCTGTGTCTTGTCCCTCAAATTTTTCTAATGAGTTCATGTCTGTAAAAGATCATCTCCATTATTGATTATTGCAACGTCCTCCTAATTGGTCCCATACAGTATAAAATCACTCTCTTTAGTCTATATTACATGCAGCAGCCAGTCTGATCTTCTTTGCTAAATTCTTCTCTAGGGCTGGTCCATTCTGTCAGTCTCTACATTGGTTGGTTAATCAAAATAATGTTGCTAAACTAAAAAGTCATTGATAACTCTTAACCCACATACATGTCCTAAGATATATTCCAGCTTGTTCTNTCAGAGATTTACAGGATTTACAACTCTCTGCTGCTCTAAACAAATGCTCTGATTCCAGGTTACAGGACTTCTCCCGGGCTGCACCAGCTCTCTGGAATAACTTTCCTCGCCGATTAAGACTATCCTTTACTCTTAACTTTTAAATGCTCTTAAAACTTATCTGTTCAGACAAGCTTCTTAACATGTTATACACTACTTTTAACTAATCTACCTCTCAGTTCACCTTTCATTTCAAAACAACAAAATCTGGACTAAAATGATCCTCAGTTCTGCTACTAACACTGCACTTTTACCATGCAACCTGGCTGGTCCATTGTATAATATAGCACTTACCCCATGTATTAATCCACAATCTNCTATAGAATATAACAGGGCCGTCTTCCCCATCCATTCTATCTTTTACCACCCAGTTATGTCTTAGATTATACTAATATAAAGTAAAATGCCTCTATATACCCTGTTGTCTAAATTCCTATGGATTGCTAATAAACACTACAGAAAAACCTTTCTTTCAATGATATCATTTACAAGGTGTCATTATGATGGTTTCATCTGTAGACCTGTTCATAAATAATTAATATTAACACTAAATGAAAAAGTCCATATGAGGGTCATTTAGACTCATCAAAGTCATCAGTTATTGGTTCTATTTAAGGCACTTAGACACTCTTCACTGGCATGGTACCAATTTACGTGTGTGGTAAACTGCTCCACTGTGCACTGTGACTACCTTATGGCCACCGCTGTGCAATGCTTACAGCCAACAGCTGAAAAGTAATAAAAGGGCGTGCAGCCTTCAATAAGGGCGTGCAGCCTTCTCTAAATGCACAAAAAAGAACATCCATATTGCTATGGGCTAGTTCAAACTTGTGTCCTGCATATCCCCCTTCCCTAAAGACATCTCTTTAACTCCTGGGCCTAANAGTGGGATAGGAAAAATGGGGGCATTTCCCATTCAAGCTCTGGAAAATGTGAGCTCGAATGTGATTGGTTTCTATGGCCAACATCCCCACTTCTCNAATCCCTCAGTTTAGTAAATTTAATGTTATATCTAAGGTTATGCTTAGAACTTGAGACAACCTTGTTTAATTTTGTCTCATATAATGTTATAATTATATGAGACAAAATGTTATATTAAATTTGGTTTCACTATGACTTAATTGTTCCATAAACAAGNATAGTAGCTTTGATCTGTAACATTAACATTAATATAAGGAGTAATGCAGATCTATTACAATGGTATTATTCACACAGGGACATGTTAAATGATATGTAGCTCTAAAACAAACCGCAGCTTCCTAGTTCTGTCAGAAAGCTATACATAATGGCATTTATATGCAGTATTTAAGATATGCTTCTAGAGCAAAGTGTTTGTCACATTTGGCTAATCACATTAACTTTCACAGACGTATTCATATTTTATCTGGCAGGTCTGATGACGCGTTGATGATGCAGAGGGGACTGGATAGAGTACATAAGCACACAAATAGAATATGGTTGTATCATGCAACAGATAAACACCAGAACCATTTACATGATAAACAACAGTTTCAGCTGACTTCTGTTCAGAATGCATTGTCCAAAGATGCTGCAGGATCATTTCAGGCAGTCTGTGGGCGTGAGCTCTTTTATGATCAATGATGTTTCAATGTCTGCCGTATAAATTCAGTGAGCACATGATCTTCAGATTCAAATTCATAATTCTGTATAGAGCCGCCTTGTGNACAAGTATGTAATTACAGCATATTACTGCAGCAAAGGTTTCTGGGATAGCTTTTTAGACAATCAGCAAGAAACTCAGAACCCAATTCAATTGAGACAGGAGAAAATATGAAGTGCACCTATTCCTCTTACAGTAGCCCATCATCACCATTTTCCTTCACACCTCTAAAAATCAGCTGTCTTTTTGTGCGAGAGGTGTCCAGAATGCACAAGCATTACTGAAT